>OY755043.1:16286435-16583935 GCA_963576565.1 Aspidapion aeneum
GCACTAGTTAGGTAAATAACTATTTTGTTGACTTGTTTATCAGAAAAGCATTCAAGGAAGAAATCGCCTGTGGAAAAAAGTGCACGGGGAAAAAAGGGCACAGAGGAAAAAGTTAACTTAAACAATAATAACAACGGCAAATAAAACAAACAATTGTATATGTATATATATATATATATAATATATATATATATATTATATATATATATATATATATATATATATATAATATATATATATATATATATATATATATATATATATATATGTATATATATATATATATATATATATATATATATATATATATATATATATATATATATATATTATATATATATATATATATATATATATATATATATAAATATATATATTATATATATATATATATATATATATATGTACTCAATACAAATATTGGGTTTTGCCCTTACAATCTTAAAATTTCAAATCCATTACAAAAAAAATTGATCAAAGTATAGCATAATTCAGTGGCGTATATACGGGGGCCCCGCCCCCCCCCCCGAACCGAACCGAACCGAACCGAACCGAACCGAACCGAACCGAACCGAACCGAACCGAACCGAACCGAACCGAACCGAACCGAACCGAACCGAACCGAACCGAACCGAACCGAACCGAACCGAACCGAACCGAACCGAACCGAACCGAACCGAACCGAACCGAACCGAACCGAACCGAACCGAACCGAACCGAACCGAACCGAACCGAACCCCCCCCCCCCCCCCCCCGAACCGAACCGAACCGAACCCCCCCCCCCCCGAAGCTAAGATTTTTTTGTATATTTTCCACATATTTCATGAATACAAACATAAAATAGCATAAAATACAGCCTCATGTGGTCTCGTCCCCCCCCATCAAAACTGTCTCAGGCCCACTCCTAAACTTTTTTCTATATACGCCACTGGCATTATTACACGGTGAAGTTGCGAAAATGATACAATTTCAAACCCATCAAACAAGTTTATTTCGGAGAGCTTTTTTATAAAGCAACGTTTGCATCATTCAGAAAATTTTCTAAATATTTTTCAGCTTTTTTATGTCTGCGCAAAAAATTCCAACATTTTTATATTATAAGGACCCCTGATAAGTAGGTTTGATCAACTATCGCTGCTATAAATAAATAAAACCCGTAAAAAAGGTAGAACCTTGGCCCACCCTGTACATCACGAATTTTCTCTTTATAGTGTCTTTTTTCTAATTCTGCATTAAAATGATCTATCAATAATAGCCTCATAGAGGATAAGTATTCCAGTAGTTACTCATTATTAAGAATCATGATGATTACTTTTATCGAAGAACGGGACTCTTGGAAGAAAGATTTAATACCCTTAAGCAGCTCTCGGATCTCTGATCGGGATGGGAATTCGCGGACGAAGGGTGCATATTAAATACTCCGTTATCTGTATGTCTTTCATATCATAAAAGTTATCCTAACGATTGCAGATAGAAAATTCTTACGGCTCCATCTATAAGCAAATACACACGCCGACAGTATGAATAATTCTTACATTATTCTTTATAAGGTCGAAAAAACCAAAGAAGTAACATCAAGCTAGAATGAAATGATTTAAAACATTGAAAAACCTTATTTTCCAAGAAAAAATCTCAGAAGTGTTAGCTTAAACAAATGGCGGACAATCAAAGATGTCGGATGTTGTTTAAAAATATCAAAAAATGGCAATTAAAGGTGTTTATATATTTTCATTTCACTGGATGGTTTCCAAATTCTGGAATGCAAATTTTAGATACCTGATGAAGATGTGAGTGTTTTTTGTTATTGGAGACTTATTGGAATAAAGCCATGCAATAATAGTGGCAGACGGTATTTTAACAGTTTTGCATTGGAATATCAACATAAGGTTCTTGTTTGCTATACATATAAATAAACGTCTTAGTTTTAAATTCGACTTCGGTATATCAATCTTGAAGATCACAGCCTGCAATGTAAATCTATCAAAATATTGGAATAATAGTATCATTGCATGGCTTTATTCCAATAAGTCCCTATTATAGATTTTAATATCTGCGTATAGTTTTTGCAAAGTCAGTTGAACAAAGATAAAAGCCGATCATCGGCATATCCTTTATAGAAAGTGACATAGGCGGCGGTAGATATACTCATGAAAATTATTGCATTTAATTATGGCGTAAACTAAAGAAATAAAAATAGATAATAAAACTTTCTATTTACACACAGGAACGACACTGATTTATTTTCGAGCTCTGCATACTGCCGACTAAAGGGGTCCCGAGAAGCACACCCAAAAGCAATTAAAAGCGCATCTCAAAAAAATCTGCCAATCAGGTGCCGTCTATCCACCTGTGCTGGGTCGGTCCGAAAACAAATACTTTGTGGTCGGACCGCAAAGAGTCGCGCCTCTTCTCTGTTGGTAGGGTTGAAATTATACCAGGAAGATTTTATATGAATTTGGATAACTTTTGACGGGCAGAATGATGCAAAATTTCATGAAATCGATAGAACCCCGTATTAGGAGTTATTCAAGTGACTTTGCAAAAACTATACATTAAAATATGCTATAAGAGTCTTCAGACCCTTTATAGAAGACGATATGAACTTTAATTTTCTGTTCATTATAGTTTTTAAGTACGGTGTATGGTACTCCTAAAGACAGCCTAACAAGTAAACATGTGCTTAGTAGATAATAAATTAATTTTTCTTTATTCATTTGTTATTTATTTATTTATCTTTTATATTTTCATCTGAGGATGGACTGGAAATCCGAAACATGCATGCAAAAAAGAACTGGAAACAAGACGTTGAATTTTATTGTTGAAAATGAAAATTATCTACAACAATAAGCTGGGGTAGGTATTTGTATGGCCAGAAGGTTTCTAATGTTACCGCTGGCTCAATTAGACTCCGGAGCGTTCACAATTTACACCCTCTTATTGGGCTTCTAGTGTTATCGCTGGGCTCAAACAGGATGACTAGGCACGTTTTATATACTTTCTAAAATTTAAAAATAAACAATGGCATATCATTTACACTTTTTAAATTATTTAATAAAACTGTGTGGAGTTCCAATTTTAAAGATATAAAGAATGGTTTTGGATTTTTGCTATTTTTAAAAAGTTAATTGGGATTTTTTAAGGTTTTTAGATTTGTACGCTCCTACCTAATGAAATAGGTAGGTACCTTTATAATATAATAAGTATAAAAGTTCTGAAAAATAAATATTTAAAAGAAAAGTAAGGTATGGAGTTTTCCAGCAAAAAAAGGCTTAGGAGGAGTAAAATATAAGATTAATACATAATATTGATGAATATAAAAATTATAGCAGGCCACTGGAGAGAGAAAGATAGCGCTAATTGAGCCATCTCTTTTGCACCTCATTTTATTCTAGACAGACTGTTTTTCCTTAAGTTTTGATTATTTCTTTCTTTTAATAGTTTACCCTACCAGCGGCGTAGCGTGGGGGGGGGGTGCGGGGGGTTCGTCGCCCCCCCCGCCCCGAGGGTTGTGGCGCCCTATAGGTGTCCGAAGCGCCCTCAGCTTTATTAAGTCGGGCCGGTAATGGCCAATTGAGTGGGTGCCAAAGGAAACTAACGACATGAAGACCTTTGTTTTTTTTTTTTTTTTTGAGAGGCGCCTTTGTGACTTATCGGCCGCCCCCTCACACATGATGACCTTTTTTTGTGTTGGTCGCAAGATTTGTGAGAGGCGCCTTTTTGACCTTTTTGTTTTTTTTTGCCATAAGATTTTTCATCAGTTTTCAGAGGCGCCCTTTTTAGCTGTCGCCCCCCCCCCCCCCCGCCCTTTCGGGCACGCTACGCTGCTGTACCGTACCAAAGGCAAATGAAAAAAGTAGTGTCTTTTAATCAACTACACTTTACTTTTTCGTTACGTGTGTAATAATAAATATTGCTTTTCTGTATCTTTTAGCTTCTTTGCTTATATTTGAACACTGCGTGGGGGGATTTTGGCGCCAGAATTCCTACAGCTAGACAGCAAAATAGGGCAAATAGCTGAGAGAAAAACAACTAGTGTAATGGCATATTTCCACTTTTCTTGCTGGAAAAGTCGATATTATACGTATTGGCATATTTATTTTGCGTGGGATAATTGCAAAGTGGAAAAAAACTAAATGATTTAATTTTTTTTCGTGTCTGAGGAAAATTTACTCAACAATTAATTAAGTGATTTTTTTTTTAGTAGATTATAACCAAACCTACCCACACAGCACAATCACGTGTTTAACACGTAAAAAACGCGTAGGAAAAAAAACGTTGATTTTAAAAGCTGATAGAAAAAAAACGTTTATTTCTTATATGAAAACAAGCTTAATAGGTCATTCATTAACAAAATAAAAAATAACAAAAAAATCAAACAAGTTTCGTGACTAATCGGGTAAAAAGGAGTTTTTGATTCTCTCATATTTTTTAAAGCTTAACCTATATTTATTTTCGCCTGCTATTGTTCTGGTTTCTCTCGTATCTCGGTAGATGGCGCTTCTTGCGAGAGTTTTCTCACTATTTATATTGGATTAGAGACAAAACCGTCTAATTAATTTCGCAAGAGTGTCACATTGACCAAGCAGAGTTCTGAGTAGTCCCATAAGGGCGAAACAGTTAACTGTCAACACTTATTAGGTGCCCAGGTAGCAAGGGGTCCTCAAATGACGTCTTTTTTTCGTCGAAAAGTGGTCTTTTGGATGACCAGCAGGTCATCTACCAAAAAATGTTGTATTTATGGCGTCAGTTATTTGACGTCTTTTCGTAGTGTAGATTTTGACGTCTGAAAAACATCATAATTGGTCACTACCCACACTGCACACTTTGTCCAAGGGACATACACTCATACTTACATAGATGGTGGCCCAGGCAGTATTTGACCGGATTTATACGGAATGTGGGGGTACGTATGTAAAATAAATTAAATATTATATCAAGACAAACTTCGAGGCTTCTTTCGCTTCAAGGTGGAGATGTGAAGTCTAGGTTTAGGTCTATTTTGTTCTGTACCTCACAGAACACCACTGCACCTGTTCCTGTACTTCCAGGTCTAAGTCTCAGAAGAGTCACCTTCTGTGTCTAAGTTTCCTTCAGTGTTCTCAACTGCAGGGAATATTTCATATATTCAGACGAGTTTAAAAAAAGTCATAAATAGGTTTGTGTGTGTCTGTGTGTGTGTCTGATGTTCTGATTTGGTCCCAAATACGTCATATTGCTGACGTCTTGAAAACGTCTAAAAATGACGTCATTTTGGGTGTGTCTTTCAAACGTCATTTAGAGACGTCAATGGTCATTAAAAATGACCTGTTTTTGACGTTTAAAAAACGTGACCTTGCTACCTGGGTGTCCATTAGATCTTGGACCCCCGTGAGGTTAAGCTTTCAAGCTACTACGGAAAAATATGAAAAAACTAAAATTCCTTTTTACCCGATTAGCCACGAAACTTGTTTGATTTTTAAATTCACGGCTACTTAATTTTACGTTTATAAAAAATAACGTTGCTAAAAACGGCAGCGTATTAACGCCATTATCAAATCAAAGCAGCAATGTTTTTACGTTATTTTTTAAGGGAATTCTAAGTAGTTTTTTATCAACGTCAAAATCACATTAGATTCGCGCCTTTTCACATAAATTTTAAAACGCGACTTGCATGGCTTTTCTATCAAATATTTTTGAGATTTTACTAGACGCAGCGCCACCAAGAAGGAGAGGGGAGCTAATTTAAGGAAAAATAAGATTGATTAGTGTTAATACGAACTGCTCGTAAGTTCTCACTCTTTTGGATAACATAGTACATATTATAACCATAACCAAACAAAAAAACTAAGCGAGTCTGTTTACTGTTGTGTCCACCATATTGTGTAACAATTCTACCAAAAAGAAACGATTATATTATTTGCAACTACATCGCAACTTTTATGCCATTACGGAAAAAAACCAGCCTCTACGACGTAGTAGATACCTGGCTACGACGTAGTAGTGTAGTTGTTAGTACAGTGACTTTAAATACTTGGCCAAGTAGTTATAACCAGAAATTGGTTCCCCACTTAGGGAATTATAACGTCGCTGTATGGTATACTGAGACGTAGCGGGAGTACGTTGCGGTTACTTTTAAGAAATTCTTTCTAGTTGGGGTTTCGTCGTTACAACTTTAAATGTTTGTTGGGTCATACTTACATAGATGGTGCCCCAGGCAGTATTTGACCGGATTTATACGGAATGTGGAGGTACGTATGTAAAATAAATTAAATATTATATCAAGACAAACTTCGAGGCTTCTTTCGCTTCAAGGTGGAGATGTGAAGTCTAGGTTTAGGTCCATTTTTTTCTGTACCTCACAGAACACCACTGTACCTGTTCCTGTACTTCCAGGTCTAAGTCTCAGAAGAGTCACCTTCTGTGTCTAAGTTTCCTTCAGTGTTCTCAACTGCAGGGAATATTTCATATATTCAGACGAGTTTAAAAAAAGTCATAAATAGGTTTGTGTGTGTCTGATGTTCTGATTTGGTCCCAAATACGTCATATTGCTAACGTCTTGAAAAAGTCTAAAAATGACGTCATTTTGGGTGTGTCTTTTAAACGTCATTTAAAGGTCATTTACACGTCAGGTTAGAGACGTCAATGGTCATTAAAAATGACCTGTTTTTGACGTTTATAAAACGTGACCTTGCTACCTGGGTGTCCATTAGATCTTGGACCCCCGTAAGGTTAAGCTTTCAAGCTACTACGGAAAAATATGAAAAAAACAAAAATTCCTTTTTACCCGATTAGCCACGAAACTTGTTTGATTTTTAAATTCACGGCTACTAAATTTCACGTTTATAAAAAATAACGTTGTTAAAAACGGCAGTGTATTAACGCCATTATCAAATCAAAACAGCAATGTTTTTACGTTATTTTTTAAGGGAATTCTAAGTAGTTTTTTATCAACGTCAAAATCACATTAGATTCGCGCCTTTTCACATGAATTTTAAAACGCGACTTGCATGGCTTTTCTACCAAATATTTTTGAGATTTTACCAGAAGCAGCGCCACCTATTTAAGAAGGACAGGGGAGCTAATTTAAGGAAAAATAAGATTAATTAGTGTTAAATCCCTATCTAATTTCCAGTGGCGCAGGAATATGTTTTGGGGGGCCAGAGATCCCATGATGCTGTATTTTATAGCAATTTTATTTTTGTATTTATGAAATATGTGTAGAATATCTAAAAAAATCTTAGCGCTTGGGGTTGCCCATGTCGGAAAAAGGAAAACATAAACAAATTTATAGTAACACGAAATATCTCTTGGGGGGGGGGGGGCGAGACCTACTGGTATCTTATTTTATGCTATTTTATTTATGAAATATTTAAAGAAATCTTGGAATTGGAGGCGGGGGGGGGGGGTTGGGCTCGGGGCTGGGTACGCCCATGGTAACAAGTACTAAATCACCATTAACATATTTCTCACTCGTGTCAACTAGGCATTTATATATAGTAATATCCACTTATGGTCACAAAGCCATTTTGGTCTCCGAAATCCTCTTTGCATGCTTTAATAGTAATGATAATAATAATACCGCATGCTGTCAAATTTATGGTGAAAAGATGCAAGAATGCGATATACGCTCAACATTTTACGTAGGGTCACTACATACAGGGCGATTTCTATTCTCAACTATCTTGAAAGCAAATTTGGAAATGTGACTGGAAACTAAATTGTGGATCCTAAAAATACTAAACGTAATATGTCATTGAATTTAATAAGCCAAGATACCAGAAATAATAATTATAATTTTACCATTTTTACTGCTTTATAGACAAATACTGAAACCAGTATGGACATATGGTATTCAACTATGGGGTTGTGCTAAAGAGAGTAACATTTTAGTTGTACAGAGATTTCAAAATAAAGTATTAAGAAACATTGTGAATGCACCTTGGTACGTTCGAAATAGTGACCTTCATCGAGATCTAAAAATCGAAACTGTAGCAGAGACTATAAAAAAGTACGCAAAAAGCCATGAAGATACACTCCATCGGCATGTGAATGTGGAAGCAATTCAGCTTCTAGACAATACTATCCTAGTTCGAAGACTAAAAAGAGTGAAGCCGTTTGAGCTAGTAAACTAAGTGAATTACACATAAAACAAAATAATGCTATAAACACAACACAATTGTGAGTTACAGACTAAACAAAGCGGGGAGAACTGTTGAGTGAACCCTAAGTTTAAATCTGACTTTTCTAGTAAATTAAGTTAAAACAAAATTGCTAATTAGTCTTACTGACTAGATTGTAATAAAAAAAACACAGTGTGTTTGACAAATAAAAAAAAATATTTACTAAAGAGTGCAGGGCTGCTAGAGATTTTGACGCCTTGGGCAAAAGCGACAGTTATCGCCCCCTTTAAAACTTTTCCTTGCAATTGCCTCTTCCAATTTCGCAGATAATAATTGCGTTATTCTTAATGATTTTGGCGCCCATGGAACGGTGGGTCCCGGGCGCTTGCCTTGGTCCCCCTTGCCCTTGCCCTAGAACGGCATTTAGGGTAATAAGAAACCAAAAACAAAACAAAAATTTTAAAAAAATCTAGGTTCATATTTCACATATTTACGTTTTTGGTGATATCTTGTATCCAGCTCGAAGGACCAAAAATCTCAACCACGTTATTTTGTTTCCATAGACGACTTGCTTGCTTATTTTTTTTTTAAGAACAACAATATTTAAATTTTTAAAATAGAACTAATTTTTAATTTTTCCTGATAGCTCAAAAACTAGGGGGAATAATTATTTTTTTAATATAAAGCTTCTCGTCTTTTTAATCAGTGGCAGTAAGATAAAACTCCAGGTCTCTATCTCAAATAATTTTGAACACACTAACGTTATGCCAATCGATATTGGTGGCTTATTAAGAATGCATAGAGTGTAGTGTAGTAGCTCATAAAAGTTTTAAAAAAATAAACCAAAATCTTGCTCATTATGATGCCATGTAGTGTTAATAAGAGGGTCAGCTCTTTACTATGTTGCCAGTTTTACGTCTTAGTATAAGATTATTGGATTTAAACCATGAATATATGTATTTAGGCGGGATTTTTAAAATTATGTCTCCCCTGTGCTCCTTTTGGGAGGTCGAAATCGGTGTTAACATAAAGTAAGTGCGACCTAACCTTGCTCAATTGATCGGAAACGTATCCTAATCTGGGTGTGGCAGAACATGTGAGGGGCCGTTTGCGATCGTTTGAAGGTTTGACGGCCAATGTAGCAGGCGAGTTGTTTGACAGTGGCACTGTCAATTGAATGTTGCAAGCGACCAATTTGTGCAACAATTTGAATGACTGATAAAAGTGTCGGTTCTTGGAGGATGTACTACTATAACTATTTATACACTGTGTCTAATTTAAAACTTTCAACCCGGGATTTCTCGAGAAGTGCTGAAAATTTTTAAAAATGCCGAGGCACGTCGATTTTGTTTGTAAGGGGACACTTTTTGAATTTTTGTAGCACGAACCCCCTTCGAGGGGTATACTTTACCCCTACATTTTGAATAGTGTGTTTAGTGATACCTTATTTTGAAGCTCTCTTGAATATCTTTACAACCGTGTAACAATTTGGAAAATCCATTGATTAGTTTTTGAGATATTTGCTTTCAAATTTAACATGGAATGATAAAATAAAAATTAATCCGAAAAATAATAAAATTCTAATTAAATTTTTATTTTATTAGTCAATGTTAAATTTAAAAGTTTGAAGGCAATTATCTCAAAAATTAATCGATAGATTTTTGAATTTTTTACACGGTTGTAAAGATATTCAAGAGACCTTCAAAAGAAAGTATCAAGACCTACTTTCCCTATTCAAAATATAGGGGTAAAGTCGAGGGGTCATCAGCTTTCAACAGTACTGTACAAATTTCACAACAGTACCCGACAGTACCACGACAGGATCCAACAGTACTCGACAGTACACGACAGTACTCAACAGTACTCGACAGTACCACGACAGGACCCAACAGTACTCGACAGTACACGACAGTACCCAACAGTACTCGACAGTACACGACAGTACCCAACAGTACTCGACAGTACACGACAGGACCCAACAGTACTCGACAGTACACGACAGTACCCAACAGTACTCGACAGTACACGACAGTACACGACAGTACCCAACAGTACTCGACAGTACACGACAGGACCCAACAGTACCCGACAGTACGTAACAGGACTTAACAGTACACGATAGAATCCAACAACCAATTAGATGCAAAACGATAGGATGACCTTTTTGTTTTTTTTTTTTTTTTTTTGGAGACGGCGCGGTTCAAACAGTACACGATAGGATCCAACAGTACTCGACAGTACACGACAGGACCCAACAGTACACGACAGGACCCAACAGTACCCGACAGTACACGACAGTACGTAACAGTACACGATAGAATCCAACAGTACCAACTAGATGCAAAACGACAGGATGACCTTTTTTTTTTTTTTTTTGGAGACGGCGCGGTTCAAATTTCTACGGCGCGGTTCGGTTCATTTATATATGAAACGCGCATCGGCCTTCCCTTTGTTTTGTGGTCGCAAGATTTGTGAGCGCGGCGCGGTTCCCCAAAGATGATGACCTTTTTTTTTTTTTTTTTTTTTTTTGTTTTGCTCGCATGTTTTTTGAGGGCGAGGCACGACGACAGTACTCAACAGGACCCAACAGTACACCGCCAGGACCCAACAGTACTCGACAGTACACGACAGTACTCAACAGTACACCGACAGGACCCAACAGTACTCGACAATACACGACAGTACCCAACAGTACTCGACAGTACACGACAGTACCCAACAGTACTCAACAGGACCCAACAGTACACGTCAGGACCCAAGTCCTGTTGGACGCTGTACAAAATTTTAGGGTGCCGATGACCCCTCGGGTAAAGTATACTCCTCAAAGATGGTGCGTGCTACAAAAATTTCGAGAGTGCCAAAAAGTATCCTCCTCGCAAACAAAATCGACGTGTCTCGGCATTTTTAAAAATTTTTAGCAGTTCTCGAGAAATCCCGGGTGGAAAGTTCTAAATTAGACACAGTGTATACTAAAAAACAGTAGGAAAATTGCCTTACTTTACCAAAAATTCAAAAAATATTAGTTGTTCATATCTAACTTGTTTACAAAGTCAGCAGGACCACCAGTGACGTGAAAAATTCGACATATATCTGTTACCGGACAAACCCGATTTTGGGATAAACTAGTTTTTCCTCGGCTAAATCAGTTTATTCGAAGAGCGATAGGATGAACTAGTTTATCCTAGGCTAAACTGGTTTTTCCTGAAATACATTGATTATGATTAGGAAAAACTGATTTGTCCTAACTATCTACAGTCTAAACTATTGCGGACCGATTACAAAAGTAACGTTTTTACTACTAATTAAAGAAAATACTATTATTACAAACATGTTTACTAATTTTTATTATTTACTTGTTATTACATGTCAAACTATTATGGCATTTCGAGTTGCAGATAACGTTATTTTTCTTGCAAAGGCATCGGTTCGGTTTGGTTTGGTTCGGTTGGGTTCGGTTCGATTCGGTTCTTGCAAAGGCGGAAATTCTGCCCAACCATATGGATATAATTTTCTTAAAAAAAAAACATTCCTGACTTCCTACCCGGAATCCTAGAGGATGTGAATCCGAACCGAACCGAACCAAACCGAAACGAACCCAACTTAACCGAACCAAACCAAACCTAACCTAACCAAACTAAACTACAACACTGCTACTTAGGTTTAGTTGGATATGGTTAGGTTTGGATAGGTTCAGTTCGATTCGGTCCGGTTCGGTCCGGTTCGGATTCACATCCCCTAGGATCCCCGGTAGGAAGTCAGGAAAGTTTTTTTTTTGAAAAAAATTATTGGTTCAGTTTGCTTTGGTTCGGTTCGGTTAGATTTCATTAGGTTTCGTTAGGTTAGGTTTTTAAAACTTTATATTTTCATGTGGTTCAAATCACCCTGCTCATCTATTGTCCTACATGAGGTAAATAATATTGGTAGATCTGCGCATGCGGAAGTCAGGCAGCCAAAGTACACTTGGTAGGGCTAGCGTCCACGCACATTGTGCGTGGTTCGGTTCGGTTCGGTTCGGTTCGGTTCGGTTCGGTTCGGTTAGGTTCGGTTCGGTTCGGTTCGGTTCGGTTCGGTTTGCTTTGGTTCGATTCGGTTAGATTTCATTAGGTTTCGTTAGGTTAGGTTTTTAAAACTTTATATTTTCATGTGGTTAGAAATCAAGTGAAAATCACCCTGCTCATCTATTGTAATACATGAGGTAAATAATATTGGTAATCTGCGCATGCGGAAGTCAGGCAGCCAAAGTACACTTGGTAGGGCTAGCGTCCACGCACAACAGCGGCGTAGCGTGGGGGAGGCGCGGGGGGTTCGTCGCCCCCCCCGCCCCGAGGGTAGTGGCGCCCCATAGGTGGCCGAAGCGCCCTCAGCTTTATTAAGTCGGGCCGGTAATGGCCAATTGAGTGGGTGCCAAAGGAAACTAACGACATGAAGACCTTTTTTTTTTGTGGGCGCAAGATTCGTGAGAGCCGCCCTTGTGACTTATCGGCCGCCCCCTCACACATGATGACCTTTTTTTTTTTTGGTCGCACACAGGCGCTTTTTGACCTTTTTCTTTTTTTTTGCCACAAGATTTTTCATCAGTTTTCAGAGGCGCCCTTTTTAACTGTCGCCCCCAACCCCCCCCCCCCCCCCCCCCCGCCCTTTCGGGCACGCTACGCCGCTGACGCACAATACGCCACAATTTAGCAATAAGACGAACGCTCCATAATAGTCAATGTACGCGTGCAAACTAAATCCTTGTGATCGGCGAGCCAAAGCCAAACGGCTACCATCTCAACAGTTCAGACTAGTTAAATCGTGGTCCGAAGTAGTTTAGACTAGGACAAACTAGTTCATCCTATCGCTCTTTGTATATACTGGTTTGGCATAGGAAAAACAAGTTTATCCTAAAATCGGGTTTGTCCGGTAACATACCTATAATAACATCTGAAGACCAATCTAATTCTAGGGACGAAGGAGCTGACCCTCTCCCTGACGCTGCGTATGATGCTTTTGCTGCATCTGTAAACGGTGTTTAAAGTATGTGAACGAAGGCGTTACAAATGCATTGCGTCATTTCTGCTTTCGTTCCGCACTCAGATCAACTAATGATTGATTTTTTTCACAATGCTTTATGACGACCACACCTAAAGTTACTAAAAGTAATGAATGAAACACAAATCACTTGGATTATAGATCATTAGGCTTATACAGAGAGGGTGACGACCTTTGTCCTTTATCCTTTTTCGTAGGTAACATTGAAGACGGTCTGATTTTTTTATACAGTTTTTTTAATAGCCCTAACAAGAAACTCTAAGTAGTAGTAGTAGTAGTAGTAGTAGTAGTAGTAGTAGTGGCTCAGGATTATGACGACCTCGAATATATGACATGAAAACTAATAGAAGAGTACAATAAGTGGGGACTAGAGGTTAATCTCAATAAGACAGAGTATATGTGTATCGGTGGAATGAAACAGGATCTAATCTTAAATACCGGGCAGCGAATTCACTCCTGTGATGAGTATAAATACTTAGGTCTAAAAATTACAGCTGACGGAACACTAGACAAAGCTATAAAAGATCGAAACGTACAAGGAAGAAAAGCAATAACTTTATTAAATGGAATAATTTGGGACCAAAGTATATCAAAACATAACAAAAAGCTTATATATAACACCGTTATAAAAAGTATTATTACATACGGCTCAGAAGTATGGCCAATCAAGGATAGAACAGAAAAAATGCTTTCCGCTACGGAGATGGACTATTGGAGAAGAGCAGCAGGGAAATCAAAAAGAGAAAGAGTTACAAATCAAAGAATAAGAGAAATTATGACAGTGGGTGAACGTACTTTAGTGGATGATATAAGAACAAAACAACTGGTGTGGTACGGACATGTACAAAGAATGAATGATGAAAGACTACCTAAACAAATACTACAATGGAAACCAACTGGCCGAAGAAAACGAGGACGGCCAAGGAGAAGCTGGAGAGAAGGAATAGACAGTGAAATAAGAATAAGAGGCCTAGATGATGAATTATGGGCAAACAGAAACGAGTGGAGATTGGGTATCGGAAGACGTAGAACGTTGTGAAACCGATAAATATATATATAACAAGAAGCAACAAAGCTGTTGGATACCAATATGTATTATAACATTAAGATGTGGTGGACGGAGGAAATACAGGAAATGCAAAGAGAAAAATCTTACATACTTGAAATGGCTTAGTACTAAAGATCAAAGAGACCTAGAAATCTACAGGGAAAAAATGTTCGAGCGCAAATGCCCCGATATAAAAACACACGTAGGTGGTACGCAGAGTTCTGAAGTATGGAAATTCATTTCTACAGTAAAAAATCCAACAACAGAAAAAGTAAACATCCAGATCATCAAACCAGAACAATGGACATAACACCAGAACGGATTTCTGCAGGAAACGGGACCCGAATATCTGTCAGCCTCTTCGAGGAGAGACATAGAAGTACATGAAGAGGAAATAATCAACGAAAAAGAAATGATAAATAATAGTATTAAAAAGCTTAAATCTGGAAAAGCTAGCGGACCTGGGGGAATATATGCTGAAATGCTCAAATATGGATCAGAGAAACTACTAGAAAATCTCACATACACTGATGATTGGAAAATGGCATTCATATCCTCAATACATAAAATAGAAAACAAGCTGGATTGCAACAATTACAGAGGAATTTCAGTAACCAGTACTCTAAGTACGGTAGGATTCTTAGAGATCTAATAGAGAATTATTTTCATAAACAAGAAAAAGAAGAGCAAAGTGGGTTTCGTGCAGGCAGATCTTGTAGTGATAATGTCTTTTGTCTTAAACAAGTAATTACTTATGTTACCTTTGTGGACCTACAAAAAGCATATGAAACTGCGTTCCAGTAGAAAAATTATGGAAAGTGTTAGAGCAGACTAATATCAAATATACATACATAAAAGCGATAAAAGAACTATAAAAAGGGTCAAAATCTAAAATTAAAATTGGAAATCGAAATCGACGAATTCGTAGTAACGAAAGGCTTAAGACAGGGATGTTGTATCTCTCCGACTATTTTTAAAATATATATCGCTGTAGCTCTAAAAAACTGGAAACGTAAAGTTCACGGCATGGGAATACAACTGAACGACCGATTTACCATATACACACTACAGTTTGCTGACGATCAAGTAATTGTAGCTAATGTTAAAGATGACATGGAGTATATGATAAGAAAGTTAGCGAAAAAATACCAAAAGTGGGGATTAACAGAGAACGTGGACAAGACCCAGTACTTATGTATTGGAAACGAATCCAGTGAGTTAGAACTAGACAATGGACAAACAATATCCCCATGCAATAAGTATGCATACTTGGCTGTCACATTTGATAAGACAGGAACAGACTGTAAAGAACTGAAAAAAAGAATATTAAAAGCAAAAAGTGTTATTGGATGTCTTAAGAGTATTTTATGGAGCGCTTTTGTATGGAATAGAGAGAGAAAAATACAAAACAAAAATGGAAAGTGTCGAAATGAATGTAATGCATGGGGGCGTAGGACGTCATTTTAGGGGTCTTAGATTTTTTTACATATTTTCCACATAATTCATAAAAATACACAAAAAATAGCTTAAAATTCGACAGCATGAGGCTACGTCCCCCCCCCCAAGACATATTCCTGGGTGTGCCACTGCTTAAAGAACTTAGAACTATTTAAAGAGTAAATAGTTGTTAGCACAATTGATTTAATCGTAATCTTTTTTTAATTTTCCGTTCCTTAAAACATTAGTTTTTATAAAATAAGTTTTTCCCCCAAAAAAAACTGAACTCTTCTCTGGCCTGGTCATAAAAAACTGAAGCGTGCCGATATTTTTGGCGCCTCGAAGCACAAGCCGGCCAAATCAAAAGAACGCTGTTTCTTTTGTATGAGGATGTCATACATCAAGAATTTTGACACTGGAATTTTGGAGAATAAATTAAAAACTTTTATTATGCACAACATAACTTTATCAAATTTTGACACGTATTGGAGATATAATTAAACTTAAAAGTCTTTGAATTAAACCAACTAGAGTTTACGATACGCACTTCGTGGTATGCCTAGGCTTTCGTAATGCGACTAAGCATGTGTAATAAGTCCTACTTAAATTAATTCCTATTCCTTAATCGATCATTTCAGAAGAATATACGCTGGAAGCAAATGTTTTAGAATCCGGCATCGTACACCCTGTTTCTACCAATGCATGCCCACCCCGATTCAAAAAACGCATCAGGTGACGCTGCATTTAAAACCTGTACAAATCCATGGGCCATCACGTGATGCGTTTTTTGAATCGGGGTGGGCATGCATTGGTGGAAACAGGGTAGTACAAGGACTGTCTTTCATATTTTGCACATAGGAACATAGAGGATCAGTTTGGTTTAGTGTGGTGATAAGTTTAGATGCACCCCTGCAAATCAACTGCATTTAATTTTTTCAGAGACACTGAAATCTGTCAGTATTTTTTTTGTCGGCAAAGTAAGTTTTAAACTAAAGTAATTATTAGTAACACAATGCATTATTTATTATTATCATGTTTACATTTACACCCAGCAATATTTGCCTAGGGGTAAATGTAAACACACTTTTGAGGTAAATGTAGACACACATGTTGTAATTGTAAACATAAAATAATTAATAATTTAATTCCAGATGCCTCGAAAATATGTGCGCACGACAAATGGGCCATCATACAGTAAAAGGAGGATTTGCTGAACGCTATAGCTGATGTGCAAAACAGGAATAAAACATATTGTAAAGCTCAAAGTTTCTACAATGTTCCGATATCTGTAATATTCCATCGGCTCAATGGTCGAAGTAATTCCTTAGATTCCACTGGTCCCGGTCTCAAAATGGCGTTTAATGCAGATGTAGAATCCAACAGGGCAAGATATCTGTGCGACAAAGATGAGCTAAAATACCAGTTTACATTTACCCCGGTTTGTTAGGATAAATGTAACCAAATGACAGTTTCTTAAACAATTTTTTTTTCTTAAAAGCGCTTTTGTTTTTTTGTTAATTTTGTTCTTAGAACAAAGGATAATGTCCAAATATTACCACAAAATTTTTTGTATAATTTTTCTTATAAACGGGAGTGTCTATTTTTTTATTTCAAATCTGAAATTTTCCAAATTGGTCAAAATCAAATTGTGAAAGGCTTTCACCTACTCACACAGACCGCTACCTAAACAACACATCTAACCACCACCCGTGCCAACGAAAAGGGGTAGTAAGAACATTGGTAGAGAGGGCGAAAAGAATCTGCGAACCAGAACATCTAGACAAAGAATTAAACCATCTTAAAAACGCCCTCGTAGCAAATGGATACACTCATAGCGACATAGATAAATGTATACGACCAAAGCCGAGCACTAGAAGTAACAGTAGCGGTGGACTGAGCAGCCGCGAAGTTACTTCAAGAGCCTTTCTGCCCTACATCCCTAGAGTGACAGAGAGGATCGGACGTATTCTGGGAAAACACAACATAAAAACGATCTTCAAGCCATCTAAGAAGATCGAGAACCACCTCAGATCTGCGATGGATATAAGGAACCCACTAAGTTCTTCGGGGGTATACCGCATTCCCTGTACCTGTGGAAGTGTCTACATCGGAACAACCAAACGGTCCGTAAACACAAGAATCAAAGAACACAAAGCCAACTGTCGACTCGGACATACGGAAAAATCCGCAGTTGCAGACCACACACTAAACAATGAAGACCACCGAATAAAATTCGAAGACACACAAGATCTCTGCGCTTCCTCTTCATACTATCCAAGACTCTATAGAGAAGCAATCGAAATTCATAAACACCAGCAGAACTTCAACAGATCTGAAGAAACTCTTAAAATTAACAGAACATGGGTACCGGTTCTTAAAAACACTAAACGGCTCGCTTACAATAACAAAACTGAATCAAGGGAATGTGACCAATCACCGACCAGCTCTGATACACGCCCCGCCCACCATAGCGTATATAACCTGCGCCCGCGACAGACAGACCACCGGTCTTCGAGAAGTCGACAAACAGTCAACATCTCCTGAAGATGCCATCCACTCGAGATGGCGAAACGTCGAGAACGAATTTCCAACGACGACGGTCGAACAGCCCGAAAGCACACCCACCAATGGTCAAAATCGTTTACATTTACCCCGGTCGACCCTACCAACAAACAGTGGAATCACAGCTTTGACAACTGGTTTGAGCACATGCAAACTGCATTAGTTTTTGTCGAGAATACTTCGAGAAACAATAAAGTCTTTAAAAGTTATCTACTGTTTTATTCCAGCTGTATGCAAAACGTAAAAGATATAGACAACCCTTGTCTAACTAGGATAAATTTATATCCACCAATTTTTTGTGGGTTTTATTAATGTATAAAAAAGTTATTATGATTAGTATTCTAGGGTTAGTGATGATTTCAAAACAGTAATCCTCAACAACAATTATCCAAAAATGGGTTAAAGAGATTGATATCAAGTTCTTACAACGTTTAAGGCGATCATGTTTCGCTACTATAAACTGTTTAAGCTTATCCAAATTGCAATCTTAATTGCATTTCCTCTTTTGAACTTTTCATTTAAATATGACTGACAGCAGGCAGGCGTAGTATCGGCAGCTATAAAGCAAAGATTTTCTTATTTGGTACATTTTTAAAATATGTATGTATTTATTAATACAATGAAGTACAAAATTAAGAAATCAAAATCAAATGACTGCAACTTCCCTTGCCATCATAAACTTGCACGTTTATTGGTAAAGTTTTTGCAAAGTCAGTTGAACAAAGGTTAAAGCCGACCATCGGCATATCCTTTAAAGAAAGTGACATGGGCGGCGGTAGATATACTCATGAAAATTATTTCATTTAATTATGGCGTAAACTAAAGAAATAAAAATAGATAATAAAACTTTCTATTCCTATACCTACAGAAACGACACTGATTTATTTTTTAACTCTGCATACTGCCGACTAAAGGAGACCCGTAAAGAACACCTGAAAGCAATTAAAAGCGCAACTCAAAAAAATCTGCCAATCAAATGTCGTCTCGCCACCTGTTCTTGGTCGGTCAGAAAACAAATACTTTGTCGTCGGCCCGCAAAGAGTCGCGCCTTTTCTCTGTCGGTAGGGTTGAAATTATGCCAGGAAGATTTTATATGAATTTGGATAACTTTTGAAGGGCAGATTGAAGCAAAATTTCACGAAATCGATAGAACCCCGTATTAGGAGCATTTCAGGTGACTTTGCAAAAACTATACTCTGCAATCACGTCACATTCACACATTCTCATGTGAGTCCAGAACTTGGCACGTATTTATTATTTTATTATTTAGTTCTTTGTGGTTTCTCGTTTTGTAAAGGTTTTGAGACGTTTACTTATTCTCCAATAGTCATGAAATCTGTCAGAATGATCTGGAAGCTCTTTAAATAAGTAATGACATTAACCCTCTTTTGGTTTATAGGATGAGCACTAAACTTGCGATTCGAAGAAATACACATAATTTACTAACTTTTTACCTACAGACATAGAATCACTATCTACCCTTGCTTCTGTACAGCGTGTCCCATTTTCGATGGGATTAAATGGGAAACTCGGTTATTATTAAAGATATTGATTTTCTGACTGCACCTTACCGTGCTCTTTTTCTGAGCCCTTAAAAATGGCGTTATAAGATTTTTGCTATACCCCGTAGTTTCGCTAATACAGGGAGTTTTTGAAAAAATTGTATTTTTAATAATCCCTTCTATCTCGCTTATTTTGCGATATATTTTTATTCTGTAAAAACCTTTTCATGGCAACTTTTTTAGAAGAAAATAATGACGTTGTCAACTTTTTAAAATATTATATAGTTTTTGAGATATGGTATTTATCATAAAAAAATTAAATACGGACCTGGATTTTTTTAATTACTTTTTTAATTGGTTTCATAAAATAATAAAAATTTTAAAATTTTTTGTTTTAAGGTAAAGAAAAAATATTTAATATTTAAAAAAAAATTAGTTCGAACCTGGATATTTTCAACATAAATATAAATTAAAAATTGCTAGATAAACAATTTTTAGTCTAACTGTTTTGATACTTAGCATATTAGAATGGTTTTACGTTAATTTACAGATTTATTTGAAACAAAGTCTACGAAAAATACAAAAAAAACAAATTATAAAAAATAACTAATTTTTCTGATTACCATTATGTGTATGTGTTCTTGAGTAATTTTTCTTAACGCATTTTGCATAAAAATATTTCTGCAATATAAATATTGGGATTTTGTTGCTTGAATGAAGCAGTCAAATATATCACATTTTTCAAAATCTGGATATGGTCGATTTCTAGCCAGTTTAAAATAATTGTAAGCCATTCACAAAAATGATAAGTAAAATGACAATGTCAATTCCACGCTTTTGTTTTGTAAATTTCACGACCTGCTGTGCTACCATCAAATAATTAGTATGATATTATTTTTGTAACGTTTTAACGTTTTTTACCTTATTTATAAATCTTTTAATTATCATTTCAAAACAGATAAACTAAAAATCGTTCAACTAGTGTGTCTTGCAATTTTTAATTTATAATTACGTTGGAAATTTCCAGGTTCGGACTATAATTTTTTTTTCAAATATTAAATAGTTTTTTTTAACCCTAAATCAAAAAAATATTAAAGTTTTATGATTTTAAGGTAATAATAGCATGGAACCAATCAAAATAGTAATAAAAAAATCCAGGTCCGTATTTAATTTTTTTATGATAAATACCATATCTCAAAAACTAAACAATATTTTAAAAAATTGACAACGTCATTATTTTTCTCTAAAAAAGTTGCCATAGAAAGGTTTTTACAGAATAAAAATATCTTGCAAAATAAGCGACAAGGAATTAATTAAAATGCAATTTTTTCAAAAACTCCCTGTATTAGCGAAACCACGGGTATAGCAAAAATCTGATAACGCCATTTTTAAGGGCTCAGAAAAAGAGCACGGTAAGGTGCAATCTGAAAATCAATATCTTTAATAATAACCGAGTTTCCCATTTAATCCCATCGAAAATGGGACACGCTGTACATTGTTAAATATTTAATAACAAAACTTATCAAATTTTTCCGAATTATCTCCTCTGGAACCTCAAAGAACACTGAAACTCGAAAGCTTGACTGAAAGGAAAGCATTTAAGGCACCTCCACCAGCACCACCTCCACCGCGCTCATCCATATATCTTCGGTATGTCTGTCCGTACCCTTAGATATCTTCTACCATGAAAACATTTGGCTCCAAAACATTTTTAAATTCAAATATGTTATTTGCATGAATACAATATTTTCCTTGACGAGGGAAGTAAAAACAGTGGGTTATAATAATTTATGGAGCGGCAAATTAATTAATACTTTTTCCTTGTTAATTATTTTAGTTTGCCTATGCCTAGCTTAAGTCACCTATACAGGGTGAAGGCTGCTCTGTTCCTCATAGTAGTAATACTATTAATAGTATAGTGGAAGCGGGTGATTTTCTGCACTTCAATTCCATGTCCAGGTAGTTCATTCGGCGAGCCTTCCCGTTTTCTTTACAATAAGTCCTGTATGTTAGCTCATTTGTGCAAGTGCAGCTCTTTTTCGCTCAGGGCCGGTGTCCCAAGTGCCTGTGTAACGGTGCTGATTTTCTTAACGCATGTCCATCACAAAGTCAGTCAAAAATAGCTTCAGAAATAGGTTGTTGATAATGCTCTGACCGAGGCGGCGCAGGCGCCGGCGTGGCCTTTACGGATAGATGGCCTTCTTACCTTAAATAACTTCCTGTACCCCATAAGTCAAAAACAGCTAGTTCCTATTTTAATTACTCTGGCGACTTGATTTTTTCGCCCCCTAGAGTTCTTTTTTTGCGAATAACCATGGTTTGTCACGGGTTGTCGCGTTTATGAAATGGACTTTGAAGAGTGTTGGCAGCACTGAACGCATGCGCAATTGAAGAAGGGAATTTTAGTTTGGCTTTACCTATATTTTTTTTATTACTCTAAGGCTTTACCGTTTTATTGCCGGGTTGACCGTTTCTATTTGGCACTTTGGCTGAAAAATTCAGCATGTCTGATGCGTGCTAACGGCGATTTTTAACCTCTTGTACTTAAACATTTTAAAAATGAATATTTTGTAAACAATTACGAATTATGCATTTAAGCTTGAAGCTGCATTTCTGCACGGTGTTTTTAAACAATAATTTTTCCCAAAGTATATCATTAAAATATAAATTTTATCCTCATTGATATAAGAATATCCGCAAAATAACGGTGATCCTTCAGCTTTTATAAAGAGCTAAGTGATCTTTGAGAATTTCCGAATGATAAGATAAAATATGCGGTTTTATTAGGGACTTATTGCAATAAAGCCAAGCTGGAAAAGTGCCAGGCAGTATTCGGACAGTTTTACGTTAAAAACGGACAGTTAATTTTTCAAAATTGACGTACCAAAGTCGAATTTAAAACTAAGACGTTTATTTTCCAATAATAAAAGAAGGCAGTATTTATTGCGGATCATATTAATAGTAAACGAAGATCACAGCTGATCTTACAATGTGAAGGTGCCAAAATACTGCCTGGTACTATTACAGCCTGCCTTTATTGCAATAAGTCTCTATTAAATCATTTTTTTTAAATACAACTTTCATCCCTTATTTAGATATTACCTTTGTCATAATGCAAAATTCCATTCCCATTTTGATGCTTTTTAAATAGTTAGGTATGTTTATTTAAGAAAAAAACGAAAACCTGTCACTTTGCGACATTTCTAAGCAAGAGTATTTCTGAAACTAAAATTGAATTTTTTAAAATGAGTTAGAAAAAAATTCCAATAAAATTAATTTCAGTGAATAGGATTGTTTCTTTTTTCCGTCCTTTACTAATCGAAATATTTTCTTTTATTTACTTATTCCTTTCAATGGCCACTTTAAAACGTTAATTAATAAATTGGTGCTATTTTTATCAGCTCCCTTTCTTTGCCTATTAAGGCCCTGTATTCAAAATCTTAGGCACACCTTTCACACTTTCAAGAAGAGGACGAATTTAAGAATATTATACAGGGGGTGCTAGTATTTCATTAGAGGTGCTGTAAAGAATCCCTTAAGACCAACTGGCCAAACTTTGAAAGGTCATATTTCAAAAACTGTACAGTTTATTAACAAAAGCACCGAGTTGCAGAATTGTTGAATTGAGATGCAAAAAAACCACACCCTGAGTTAAAATTAAAAAAAAAACGTCATTTAGCGAATTTTTGGGTTTTCCATAAGACCAAAATGACCAAATTTTGAAAATTCATATTTCAATAACCATACAGTTTACCAACAAAAGCACAGAGTTGCAGTATGGTGGGATCATAAAGACGCGAAAAAACCAAACCTTAAGTTTAGATTCGAAAAAAAAGTCATTTAGCGAATTTTAGGGTAGGAAACCCCATAAGACCAAAATGGCCAAATTTTGAAAATTCATACTTCAAAAACTATACAGTTTATCAACAAAAGGACCTAGTTGCAGTATGGTGGGACAATAAAGATGCGAAAATATCACACTCTGAGTTAAGATTCGAAAAAAAGTCATTAGACGTATTTTAGGGTAGGGAATCCCATAAGACCAAAATAGCCAAACTTTGAAAATTCATATTTCAAAAATCATGCAGCTTATTAACAAAAGCACCGAGTTGCAGTATGGTGGGGTCATAAAGACGCGAAAAAACCAAACCTTGAGTTAAGATTCGAAAAAAAGTCATTTAGCGAATTTTAGGGTAGGAAATCCCATAAGACCAAAATGGCCAAACTTTGATAATTCATATTTTAAAAACAATACAGTTTATTAACAAAAGCACCAAGTTGCAGTATGGTGGGGTCATAGAGATGCGAAAAAACCACACCCTGAGTTAAGATTCGAAAAAACGTCATTTAGCGAATTTTAGGGTAGCAAATCCCATAAGACCAAAATGACCAAATTTTGAAAATTTGTATTTCAAAAACCATACAGTTTATCAACAAAAGCACCGAGTTGCAGTATGGGGGTCATAAAGACGCGAAAAAACTACACCTTGAGTTAAGATTCGAAAAAACGTCATTTAGTGAATTTTAGAGTTGGGAATCCCATTAAGGCTAAAATGGCCGAATTTTGAAAATTCATATTTCAAAAACTGTACAGTTTATTAACAAAAGCACCGAGTTGCATTATGGTGGATATATATTTCAAAAACTAAACAGTCTTATACAATTATCTATGGTCATTCGGTCTCGCAGCGAGGCAGGTAAATTTGTGCTTAGATGAGTACGCCCATAAGATCGATTAAAGATATTAAAAAAACAATAAATTTAGTTCAAATCTTCAATTTTCCCAGACCAGACAAAGTTCAAAGACTAATAGAGAAATACGCGCAATTAAAGACTTTAATCCAATTAGTTTCCTTAAAAACTCGATATCATATTTCACCAAAAACAAGCCGACAATGTTACGACCATGTGTCTGATAAGGCTTCTTGAATCAAATAATTTAATCCAAATAGTGTCACAAAGAGAAAAATAGGGGTTCTTTCACCATTTTCAAATATAATAAAAAATAGAGAAATATTTTGTCTTTGGCTTTCGTAATATACCAACCCATTGTCAAAAGGAATTAGGGGTTATCCAAATACGTAATATTCCAATACTCCCTGTTACCTATTTACACAATGGTTGGCGTTTGATGCAAACATTCAGAAATAAAGGTACAAAAAATGCACAGATTCCAAATTTATATAGATAGAGCTTTTGTCAACTGTACGCCGATGATTTCGCGTAACAAATACAAGAATAAAATAATATTCATGCGTAAAAGTATAACCAATCAGGACATTTTATCTTAAGGACCGCAAAAAGATAGACTTATGCCCATTGATATTGCTATTTCAAATATGTTTGCATTCTGCATCGTAAGGTACCGTAGGTATTGCAATAATACGTACTATATGGAAATAATATGCATATGTCTTTGAAAGCAACCAATCAGGTCTTTTTTGCTTAAAGACCCCAAGGCCCTCATTTTTGCATCATGAATGGGCAGTTGCCGTGGGTATTGGAATATTATGTATATGGGGTTATCACAGATAAATAGCTACCCTATCCTCGATGGAATGTTTGCTCGACCATTTAAGGTGTTATGAGTCGAAGTCCGGTTAGATTAGGTTATTTTCTATTAGATTAGATCAACTTAAGTTAAGATAAGGTTTCGTCATTTATTCTATTTTTAATACTACGATTCCCGATTTATTTTTCCGATAGAGCCCCGCATTACCTTTAATTGAACAACAAACGACACTAGTTAAGTAATGGCCCTCTTATAGCTCCTTACACGGTGGACAATTGTACCTAATAATAACAATAACGTGACGTTCCATAAATGCAAGATTATCCAGTGATCAGTGATCTCACCGTCATACAACACATCATCACTTTTAATAAAAAAAAATATAATTTAGTTAATTTTTAATTGTTGTTAACATGCAGCCGGTGGTCAGAGGCTCGTGTTGTCAAAATTTAGCAGTGCTTTTAGTATTTATAAGTTCAGTCTCTGGCAGTGTTGTTCCAGATTTGGTGGACACTGATTTTATTAGTCCTCCGACAACTGTGAAAGCTAGAGAAAATAATTCAGTTTTGTTACCTTGTTATTTAAATACTATTTCAAACGGTAAGTGCATAATTTTTTTCCTTGGATCTTATTTATCCATTGATCAGTGATCTCACCGTCATACAACACAACATAACTTTTAATTAAAAAAAATATAATTTAGTTAATCTTTAGTTAATTGTTGTTAACATACAGCCGGCGGTCAGAGGCTCGTGTTGTCAAAATTTAGCAGTGCTTTTAGTATTTATAAGTTCAGTCTCTGGCAGTGTTGTTCCAGATTTGGTGGACACTGATTTTATTAGTCTTCCCACAACAGTGAAAGCTAGAGAAAATAATTCAGTTTTGTTACCTTGTTATTTAAATACTATTTCAAACGGTAAGTTTATTATTTTTATCTTCCTAAACTAAAAGGTATTATTTTCGACGACAATTTTTTTTTTGAGATAACTCCAAAACTGTGATTTTTGGGTGCATTTTGACCTATCTTAGCAATATCGTCGTGACATCTGTCCATGTCCACGATAGCTCCTAAACTGCTAAACCGAAATTTTCATGTAATTTAGTGTACAATGCTGTAAAGAGATGAATAGATTTCGGTCAAAATCCAATAATGCTTATTCGCTTCTTGCTTCGACACAAAAATTTTACAGCAAAGAAAACGAAGCCATATTGTGTTATTTTTGTTTTTTATATTATGGAGGTTTTGTTATTAAATAACATGCTAATTTTAAAGGATGTAATTTGCATTTTGAGAAAAAAAACTTCATATAAACATATTTATTTAAAGACTTTCAGAAAATCTCCTTTTTTATTAATATCTGTGTTACTACTCTAGATATTTTTGCAAAGTTTTATATTCTGTATGCCTATATTAAACACTAAGTACCTATTAACATAATTAATATCTAATTTGTTCACAAAATGAAAACTCAAAAACAAAATAAAAACGTACAAAATTTCAACATACAACAGCACTGTCCCCGTTAGTTAAAAGGCTGCAAGTAACTTTTTTCGAATTTAGGTTTTTGGTCTTGACGCATTTTCCATCATGGCCTATGTAATAAAATTTAAAAAAAAAACTTAAAAAAAAAACAAATAAAATAGCAGTAACTGTAGTACTGCCTTATGAACAATTAAAACTTTGAAGTCGTTTTTTTCCGAGCCACACTTTCGTCCCTTGCGCCCTTTTAACTACCGGGGGCAGAGCAGGTATGCTAATTTTTTATATGGTAACGACTTTTTTAATAATGAACTTGATGCTGCAATTTTATCTATGATCCCCTTAATTTGAATTGGACCCAATACCGATTTTTCAATCGGTTAATTGATTTCTTAGATTTTTTATGTATTTTAGCACCAAAAATGATCTTTCGCAACTAAGATATGAGATATTGGCAAGGCCGTATCGAAGGGGGAGATCAGGGGGATCAATCCCCACCAAAATAGTCAACAAAGTGTGTTAAAATAGATTTCACAACAGCAACACAAATAAGAAAAAAATTGGACAATATTTTTATGACATTTTTTTAATTTCCCGATTTTTGCTTCTGGATATTGATATTGTAAAAAGATATTAATAAGTTAGTGCCATTATCACATTATCTTCTTGATACATTATACTTATTTTAATATAAAAGTAACTGTAACAATCAAACGAGTAACGCAGGCCTGGAGTTACTACATACAGATTTTTTTAATTTAAATGTTTAATGTTTTAGTTAGTTCGTTTGTCAAATATACAAAAATAAATATTAATAACGTAAATGCACCCGAATCCGTCCACCCTCCCAATTCCGGTCAACGCACTTAATACACGATATTTACTGCACACCTAACGTTGCGTCTTCGAAACATCTATGCACCTGTACGAAACTCTAAAACATTTCGTTGTATTAGTTCAGATTCTCTATGTATTAGTTCAATTAAAACAATTATGGCGACATGTAATAATTTAGTCTATTTGAGCTTTCAAAAAAGTTAATTCGCGATAAATACAAAAAGTGAATTTTTCGAAAAAAAAACAAATTCCAGGTAAGTTTTACATTATTTTTTGTAATTAACTATGTCTTAGGCATGAACTAAGTAACTTTTTTTTGTAAAAAATGTAAAAATAAACCTTTTACATGAGATTTTACCGCGGACGGAATAGGGAGATAGGAAAAAAAGCCTTTCTCCTGATTCCATCCACGCGGCCGGATTTTACAAGGCCTAGTGAATTTTTGTTATATTTATTAAAATTGATTAGTTAAACAAACAATAATAAATTTATTAAATTCAGAACTATTGCTCTTTTTGCTAACCTAATTCCGTCCTAGTGTTTTTTTAATATATTTTGCTTTTTGCGAGCCTAAACATACGGTAAATTGGTTATTGAAAATAATTCTTTGGGTAAAATTTAATCATTAATAAGTCTTGAAATAACTATTTTTTATTTAAATTAACTTCATTTATTCGATAATTGCTATAAACTAAACTATTTTAAAGCGATTTGTTGTAAATATATGCGATGAATTTATGGAGTATGAAAGAAGAATTCAAGAAGAAAAAAAAACGATAAAATTGAAAGAATGCAAACGAGAAAGAAAAAAAGGAAGAGATTGCATAAAAGAAAACAAACAAGAAAAGTACAAAAAAAGCAAATTCATTTCTGGAACCAGAGAATCAACAAGAAAATTTAGGGTTAAATGAGATATGCTGCAAAAAGGATGAGTTTGTTATTTTTCGTTACGATGATGAGTATTTTCCCGGAATAGTACTTGAACAAAATAAAGATGTGTCCGCATAAAATCTATGAGAGTGAGTGGAAAGTTTTGGAAATGGCTTTAAAACGATAATGTATGGGTATATGCATGTGACGATGTTATTTTAAAAATACCTGCACCTACACAAATATCCAACAGGAATCTACAGTGTTCCAGAAATGGATGATATTTCCAAAAAAGGTTTTTATATGCAATTTTAAGTTTTGTTAATGTTTTTCTAAATGTTCATAGCTTTAAGTTTTTATTAATGTTCAGTATTAAAAATTTTTTCTTAATAATTCAATAAACTAATGTAATAAAATACAAAGGTTATGTTATTAACAATTAAATGAGAATGTTAAAATTTGATGCTGATCTAAAAAGAACGGAAAATAGTAACTTGTATCCAAACCAACAAGTGTTAAACCCATAGGACGGAATAAGGGGCCCTGACGGGCGGAATTAGGGAAATCATTAATAGGGCGGACGGCTTAAGGGGATTTGAGGTTTTTCTAGATGTGAGTATTTTATATATTTTTTTTCTTACCAAATCGGCCTATTTTTTCAAAATTAAAAAAAATACGTTAATTTAATTAGTTTTTTGTAAATTAAAACTATTTGAATTCGCGACATATATTTTCTTCTGTATCTTTTTGTCAGATTTTCTTATATGTGTTATCAGTGGACGGAATGTGGTGCTTTTACGTTAATTTGGAATAGCTACATCGGGCCTGCGGCCCAACCGGACCATAAATGTACGGGCCTACCAGGCATTTGCCCATCCAACCCTGAATGCTACTGAGTTTAAAAATTTTAAATATGCTTACTTTTTAACGGAGCATCGCATCAATATGCGGTTATAGGAATATAATATATTAATTTTTTATCTCAATAATTTATATTATTACTAAAAACTTCATACGAGCTTTCGTTTCTCAGATATTTTCAAAAACTGTTTTTAAGCCTCCAGTGCTTATGGGCTAGGATTGTATCAGATCCATCATGGATCCTTTTAATTTTCCTAGGATCGTATTTTCTTTAATAACGTTTTCACTTACCAATATTTTTGGAAAACATGTAGGGTACAGGGTTTTTGGAGTGTGCAATTTGATTTCGGTAAAAAATTTGGTGTGCATGGTACAGGGTGTTCTCTGGGTCACCACCCTTACACAAAAATTGGTGTAACTTTTTTGTGCCTCGGTTTAAACCAGTTTTTATTTAAAATATAATTTTTGCAATCATTTTTATGTAAAAAAGTTGTACTGTTTTGATGTCGCTCAAAGCAAGGATTTTCGAGTTTTTAGTGCATGTGTATGTAATTTTTATTTGCTTCTTTAAGCCGATCACACACAAAAATGCATAGCGCATAGCATCGCGCATAGAAGTTCAACGTTATGGACTTTTTTTATGCAAAACCAATATGGCCGCTGCTATTCGATCGTTGATTGGTTGAAAGCCCCATGCCACGCGTTATGCACCATGCTACGGAGGTGTGTGTGAAGGCCTTTACCGTGCAAAAAATACAACATATGCATTAATCGCGCACCCGAATACCTTCCAAAAAAATACCACACAAGGTTAAAGTTATGTCTGCGCAAACAAATACCGCGCAAGGTTTTTACCAACTACGTACAAAAACCGTGCAATAAAAACCAAAGTTTTTACTGCGCCAAAATAATTTATAATTTAAATGTTTTTAACTGCGTAAGACAGTAACCGCGCAGCAATTGACCGCGCTAGAAATACCACGCGCAGCCCATTAACGCGCTTAAAATACCACGCAAGTACGAAAACCGCACAACAAAAATAAAACATAAAAAGAAAACCCGCGCAAAAATAATAAAGTGCAAAAACAAAAACCGCGCAACCCATTACCGCGAAAAAATACTTTATGAGGAAATTCTATATCCAAAACAAAAAGCGTTTCGAAATTAAGATCCGACTTATTGTATAGCTACCTAACAAATGAAGAAAAAAATAATAATTTAATGAAAAACGAAATTGGTTCGTAACTTATTATTATCATTTTATATTCTGTTCACTTTTTGTTGAAAACTATTCTCGTCCTTACAGCCCTTCTGTTCTAGCAGTTATTTTCTTATGTAATTGTCCGAAATCCCTGAGCTATCATATTTATTTGTCTCTTGTAATATTGTTATTAAGTTAAAGCTTTAACAAAACTAACATATTTAATTTTTATGTTTTGATAACAAATTTTGAAATTTGGCCGTTTAAAAAACTTCTGTATATCTTAGGTATCTGAATATTTTTTTAGATGGAGCTTACGCAATGTCAGTTCGATGGTTCAAGGGAGAAGACCTTCTCGGAGACACGTCCAACGACTCCATTAGTCTTCCAGACCGGCACATTTTGTGGGAGAATGGCTCCTTAGAAATTTCCAAAGTTAATCCAATCGATACTGGAGAGTATACTTGTGAGGTTATAAGACCCGAGCCCTGGGGAGCTGTCAGACAGAGACATGCTATCGAAGTATTACGTTAGTAAGCATAAATTAGTATCTTTCCTTGATGGCACTCAAAGAAATCTATAATATTCTCAGTCTAACTAACGGAACGTCTTTAGTTTTGCCGCAAGACCAGGCGAGACATAATGGGTCTCTGGTGTCGAAGATAGGACTCTTCTATCGCTCGTGAAGGCCTTTCTTTCGTCTCGTCTCGCCTCTCGTGTCTCGGAATTTATATCAGCCATAAAAATTTTTTGAGACGCCCTGTATAAAGTGTTTGTTTAACGTAAATCTTATTATTTATGGTCTTTACTTTTTTCCAAAATAAAATGTCCATTCTCGGATATACTCTGTATATGCATACATACAACAAATAAAGAAGTAAAATACAATACATCTACTAAAATACCTCGTTGATGCCAATGAAATAAAAGTTGTGGAAAAGTTGTGCATCATTTTATTTATTTAAAACTGTACCTAAAATTCCAAGTGTTCAAAGATTATTTTATGTTTTGCCAATAATATAAATCCTTAAAAATGAAACCATAAATCATTGTATTTAGGTAAATTCTTGGGTAAAACCATTAAATATCCCTTTGATGTATGCCGACGGCGCTGCGACCTAGCTAAGCAATGGATATATTAAATTGTAAATAAAAAGGTAGGGATATTTTTATCACAGGTTGGTTACCCAAAAACAGATTAATAAGCCGGCTGGTGGTCTTTGAACTCGGAGAAATCAACGATGGCTGGAATTAGGAGTTAATATCAGGACCGGATTAAAATAAATTTACTATAAAATATTAATGTTTCACATTGTTTTTACGAAAAAATATTTTTACTGCCGAAAAAAAAACCTAAAATAGTTTTGGTCTGCTCTTAAAAATGGGTGCTAAAATAAAATTTAAGTCTCGGTCACGTAAAAAATTATATGTTATCCTCTGTAGGAGACTATGGAAATAATGTGTGTTTTTTTGCTTAAGACTAATGTGATGTAAAAAGTTCATGAAAATTGATCCTTATAGCTGTGTCAACTTAGATAGGATGACAATTTGTTTTTTTTTAGCATTATACCAATAATAAAAACAAAATAAATATAAATAATAGAATAGATACTAAAAGATGAGTAATACGGTCTATGTTTTCACTTTTTTAAAGAATTTGCTGGTCAAAATATCTTACCCTTTTGGTAAATGTCAAATTTTTTTAATGAAACACTCAAGATGTTTGGATTTTTGTTTCCTTCTTATTTTAAAAATATCTACAGCATTTTCAGAAGTAACGCATGAATAACATAAATAATGAATTTATCAGAGCATACATGTTGTCAAGGAAAGAAAAAATTATGACAATTTTTGCATACCTATTATATAAAAAAAACAGTACATACATATCAACTTAACTCTATAATAGGTCAATACGAACAGATGGTGAATCGTAAAAATTTATAAAACCAAACTTTTTTGCTCGAAAGAACGAGAGATCGAGAGAAACGAGAATCTCTCGACGAAAGGGTCTTTCTCTCTCGTCTCGTCTCGAGTTTTCATTCGAGGGAAAATATCTCTATTGTCTCGTCGAGAGAGGGCGAAATGAGACGAGAGGCGAGAATCTCTCGTCTCGGCGGTAACTTTAAAGAAAAGATGAGTTTTTGATATAACTAAATAAAATACCTAAGAAAATAGCTATAATTTCTCTAAGAATATATATGACAGTCTCAAATTTACTATTATTATTGACAAATACAGGGTGTAATATTAAAAAGGATCCACCTGGATTTTCTCAAAAACTGTTAGAAAATTTGAAAAACGCCAAAACACGTCAATTATGAAAAAATTTAATTTATCTTGAAATTTTTTTGTATTTTGTATGTATATTTGTATCAGATTTTTAAAATTTTTGCAGACTTGTAAAGACATTCAGTAGAACTTCAAAACAAGGTATCACTCGACCCATATTCCCTATACAAAATATAGGGGTAAAGTTTACCCCTTGACAAAAGTGAGTGTAAAAAAAATTTTTGTTTAATTTTATTACAGACCCACCTTCTGTTGATCCGTTCCCACCAAATGGATTCTTGCAAGTGAAATTAGGTGAAGAAGCGAAAATGTCATGTAAAGGTGGTGGGGTACCATACCCGATCATTCATTGGTTTGGCAAAGTAAGAGCCCTTTAAAAAAGTTATATTTAAATATTTTAGCTTTCTAACTTACTAAGAGCTCCCTCAGTGTCCAGCTGACAATTTTACTTGTAATTTAGAAGGAACTGTAATTTAAAATGTTGTACCAAACTTTAAGGAGTAGTCGAAAAGGTCAAAGGAAAGATTTTTTCCTATTACATTTTGCATAAAAACCTCTGTTTTCTAGAGAAAAGTGTCAAACTTAAATTTTCTTTCTATTTTTTGTTTTTTCCTTAAAAATTATAACAAACTTGTAAAATGGTGCACTACAATGAGTGTTAAAATTATTTTAAAAAAAATTGTGGTGTTAATATTACTATTTGCTGTTTTTATTAAGGGGCCTTAATATATGTTTTTTTTAAATTTTGTTTGTTTGCTAGCAAAAACTTTTGCTTGTCCACGGTGAAAATTTTTTAAAAAAATGTAATTTCTTCAACTTGGCAACAGCTCTTAACTTAAATGCTTTGTGTTGATAGGGAGAAGAACTGCATCTCCTAAACAACAGAGAAGTGCTGTCATTTACTGCATCTGATCGTTATTTGGCGGGAATCTATGAATGCACTGCTGATAATGGCGTCGGTGAACCAGCCAAGGCTCAGATAGAACTTAATATTATTTGTAAGTAATTAGGTGTATCACGTAGTATCATAAGTTCATCAATACAATTAAGTATAATGGGTTATTTTATGGCTGTAGTCATACATGTGTTAGGGGATATATTTGCCTTTGTGTTTCTTGACCGGAATGACCGGACCCCATTTTGTCAGCCGCGTCTATTTGATTAATAAACAACGTCAGGTGTTGTGTGATTGGTCCTCTTAACGTCACGATAGCTTGACCGCTGGGTGACGCAAGCGCATTATTAAAATTGGTTCTCGTTAAGTCTTCATTATGGCTTACTAGAGTATGTGAAGAACGTTAATGAAAGGGGCAAATAATGAACCCTAAAACATGTATGGCAGTAGTAATTTTTACAGGATTTGTCTAAGGCAAGGCAGCGCGGCGTTCAGTGCTCTAATATGGCCTAAAAGCGGTCTTTAATGGGCCGATCGGTTCGTTCGGACACTGTTTCAGAAGTTAGCAACTTTAACGTTATCTTTGCTCCACAGATCCTCCAGAACTCACAACTTCACGTTCCTGGATCCACACAGCTCCAGGCCATCGCGCTCAACTAGAATGCAAAGTGTCAGCTGACCCACAAGCGGTAGTCACTTGGCTAAAGGGCGAGGTCATCGTCCCATTGGATCATCGCGTAGTGTCTATGATAGAAGGAGACAAATATACTCTGATGATTAGAAATGTTCAAAGGAGTGACTTTGGAATATACACCTGTCGAGCTTTGAACGAATTGGGACAGGGGGAGCTACAAATTCAATTATCAGGTAAAAAGAGAGAAATGTTCCTTTGCCACTTTTGTATCTGGGTGAGTAAAGGAGACAGAATTAAGAATAGGCTTCGAGCACAGGGCAGCCGCTTTTTTGGGGTTTGTCAATAAATATTTGATACTTCTTGCGACTTTATTCAGTTTTTTTGTACATTTTCAGGTGTTCCCAATCCCGGTGTATTTAAAAACAAACCTTCAACTGAGGACAACAGTCATATCAAAAGCACTTACACTCTTATTTGGGAGGTTGATAGCTACACTCCGATTATAGAATATAATCTATGGTTTAGGCCTTATAAATATGGCAGGTAAAGTTCAAAATTCATTTGTTAATAACAGTGGCGGCTCATGTCAATACAACATGGTAGTGCCAGTAAAAAAAACGGGGTGTTGCCCAAAATTTTTTCCCACAAGTCATTAAAAACCATACCTACTACTATTATGTTTGTGCCCTTGCGGTTTCTAATTCTATTTTTTCAATCGAAAACTGTCAGGATAGTACCTGGCACTATTATTGCCTGACTTTATTGCAATAAGTCCCTAATACTTGTAATGTTATTTTTAGAGGTTTAAGCAGACCCGATTGGACTAAGCTCACGATTCCCACAGAACACAGTTCAGGGCCGGTGTACTCCAAATCTTATACTTTGAAGGGGTTGAAAGAAAAAACGATTTACGAAGTACTTTTGGTGTCGAGAAATAGATATGGCTGGTCAAAACCTTCACCGATCTTAAGATTTGCTACGGCTGGCGAAGGTATGAAAAATAACTTTTTTATGACTATGTGGAACAAAAACTATTTCTTTTTGTACGAGTCTTTTTGTACGATCTCAAAAATTTTTCTGAATAAAGTAATTCTTAGGTCTATTTTCAGAAAAAAATACTTTATATGACTTTATATACATACCACCAGAGTCAACGCTATACTGACCATGAAGATTCTGGTTAGAAAGAGAAAAACTAATTTTGTAGGTGTTTAGATCAAAATAGAAAAAACTTCCCCTCTTCGTCTCTCTCGAGTCATGCGCCGTCTACGATAAGCGGCGTCGAATGCATTTTAATGCATGGTCTATGATTCAGTTCCTCAGAGATTTTCGAAGAAGAATGTTCCCATTTTTCGTTTATTATTGTCTCTAAACATCGCGGTAAATAAGGCTGCCGTATCCTTAAATTAAATTAATGGTGGCCAATTTAACAGCTGACAAAATCATCATCATCATCCTGACTTGCACAATCCATAATTTTTTCACATAATTACATCCTTAAAATACTAACTTCAGGCAACATTTCCTGAGATTTTTTAAACTTGTATGCTTTGTATCCATGTCCTTTTAAAATGTTTCGAACGGTTCTAGGAGGAATATCATCAAGTTTCTCTTTAGCAATGGCTGAACCTAAACAAGGAGGGGGTACTTCAGCCGCAGCACAAACGGCAGTTTCTCGCTGTTTGTTGCCTTTGTTCCGTCATGGGTCTTGGACCCTCATTCCATCTCTTCATTGCCGCTACATTTCCTGCAGAGCTTAACGCACCCAAATTTATCAAAATAGTTAATTATATTCAAAATGGTAGTTTTGTAAGGAATATCACGGTCCTCATACTTAACAATAAACAAATTTATTACATCCCGAGCGGAGTTTTTTACAAAATACCATTTTAACATTTGAACCTTTTCTTCGATAGTAAATTGTAACGCTGGCATAATGCCCAAGAAAGAACGGTTTATAAGAAAGAATAACGCAACCTTGTTGGATCTCCCCTGATATCTCAAGTCACCTCTTGTCTACCTACCTATAATTTCTCTGTTTTTGAGGGGGGGCCTCTTCTTTACTTTTTAGTTCACGGACCGTCGCTGACCGTTTTCCTGAGATCGGGGTACATCCTTATGTTTTTATATTTATCCAAACACCTGCTCAATTAATTTTTCTTTCTAACCAGAAACTTCATGGTCACTATAGCCATTCCCTAATGGAGAATCTTCAGGGTCACTATAGCTACTACCCTAATGGAATATTTTTACCGTGTTAAATTTTGAGAGACCGGGTGTTAAAAATTAAAAACATCTCCTGTCTAGATATTTTTTGTGTAATTTGGAACACACTTTCTATTCATCAATATGCATTTTCTGACGTATAAAATGTTTTTGTTCTTTTTTATCAGCGGCGTTCGTGGGGGAATAGCATTCAGTATTTTAATTAAATTGTTTTTCCGTAAGAGGTGTAACAAAATTTGGTCAGCAGACAATAAAAATTTGAAAAATAATTAAAAAAAAAACAGTGGCGTTTTATTGTTTTCTTCAAAAATACCGAGGACAATTCTCGCACGAACATAGTACTTATCAAAAAATGCATTGTGATGAACAGAAAATATATGCCAAATTTCAAAAAAAATATCTAGAGCAGTATCACAGAAACTTAAAAAATTGTACATTAAAAAAATAAATTACACCCTGTCTCTCAAAAATAAACATGTTTTTTTATAAATTATAAAGTTTTTTACTTAAAATGAACCTTCAAATTACCTTCTTCATCATTAGCATCGTATTCACGAACACACTGTATATTACAAGTACATTTTTCAAAAATAAAGATTGTGTTTTATTAATAAACTGTGTTTTTCCTATTTTAGAGCTACGGGACGATCTCATAACCGCCGTTCAAATAGGAGGGCAAGAAAGTATGACATTGGATATGTCATCGAATGCACAGAGGATATTTAAAATAGTTGGTGTTGTAAACTTAACGTTCCTATTGTATATGTTAAAAACTGTATTATAAATAAAATATTAAAATCAGTATTTTTTTCTTATGGTCTATAATAGCAATTTCCATTTTAAAATAGATTTGTGGGGATTGGCTAAAAACTCCAATGTCATTTCTAAGTAAAAAAAGCATTGTTTTTATAGTGAAAAATGGACTTGAGTGTCTTCTTTAGTCAAAGTAAGTAAAAACAAAATTTAAGCAATAATTATTACCCACTAATATTGCGTTTTTAAAAATGGAATTAAAAAAACTATAGATATTTTGCTTGCCCATAAAATAGTTTATTACACATCCATAATAACTAATATAAAAACAATAATATAATTAATTATTCCTCTAAGGTATCAATATAAATTATTTAGTTTGAAATCCTAACATCTAGGTTCCTAGAATTATTAAATTAATAGAATAGACCTTTTTAGTAAACATTTGTAGATTTGTTGTAAACCTGTCTTAATATAGCAAAGTAAGAGTATGAGCTTCTTAAAATCTAAAAAATTACAAGTATTATTAACAACTAGATACGATTTTGTACTAATAGACTCAATTAATTTTTTGTTGAAATCATTTTTAAAAATTGCCAGCTCGGTTATCCCTTCACAAGGTCTTTATACTGTAACGAAGGTCATCTACAGAATTTGAAAGGTCATTGAACCTATTGCCTTAAACCATTGGTTTTATGTAACAGTCGTTCAGTTAAATACACATGACTGGTCAAATTCTGTAGGCAACCTGTAGAAAAGTATAAAGACCTTCACCTCTTCATAGTCGACTGAGTGCACATGGCTGTCAGGGTCATGGCAGACACGGTTCACCACAGTTTTGGCATTGAAGAACACTCGAGCGAGAACAAGATACTCAGATAGCAAGTTGAAGTCTTCTCGACGTGCAATTTTACTTCGTCCCAGGGTCGTACGTTTAACATGCGCCTATTAACCTTTGAAAGACGTCACTTTGCTACCTGGGTAGCTATTCTGCGTCCTGAACGATGTGACCATCCATATCACACGCTTTGAACAATAGCAAACTCTAAACGGTCGTGTGTTGTGCGAAATGGCTTGTCTCGACCAATGGCATAGTCGCCCGCTCTTCAGAGTTAGTGAATTTCACGCGTTTGAAGTGAAATCTGTTCTTCTGCCTCGTACCGACTGGAAGTTCCTCGGTAGGATAATAGGAAAAGCTTGCGCAATGGAGGTCTTTTCGCAGGAGATAAATCTCTAAAGCATCGCATCGTTCAAGACCCAGAATAGCTACCCTGGGATTCCAGCCGACAACTTCCAAAAGTGATCCTTAGATAAACCGAATGGACCCGATGGTATATTATATTTTTTAGCAATATAATATATCGATATATATTATATTGCTAGAAAAACATCTGCTCAATTTACTCTTTAAAGTTTTTGGCATTCAACATGGAGTATTCCGTGTGCAGCCAAAGAGTATTGTTAAACAATAAAAGAACAACTTATAACAAAATACCAACCGCCATTAAACATTTGATATTCAAATCAAAAAATCCTCCTGCTTTGATTATGGTGGGCTTCTTAGATTTCTCCATTATAAGAATCAACATTTTTTGATTTTTAACGCTCATTTCGTGCCAGTTAGTTTCATAACAGGCATTGGATAAATCATCACTCTACAAAAATATTAATATGATCATATGACTTTATATAGAATTATGTATAAAATAGAACTTAAACCACCTAAATATGCTGATGTTATCGCTTTTATAACAGATAAGAAAGACGAACTGATAAAAATGCCGGAATAACTAGATATAGCAAAAAACTAAAATCATAACAAACACAAGTAAGATTGACCGGGGCAGCATTCGGTAAATTAGGCCACATATTAAAAAAGAAAAAATCCTTCCTGTACCTACCTATGGATTCCAGACCTGGACACTTACAAAATCAAACAGGGATAACAAAAGCCGAAAGATCAATGGAAAGACAAATGTTACATGTAAAGCTAACAGATGGAAAAAAATGAATGGATAAGAAATAAAACAAAACTAAGGGATGTCAGAGGAGAAGTAGCAAAATTAAAATGAAAATTTGCCGGTCATAATATCAGACAGAAAAACGATCGATGGAACAAATGTATTGTAAGCTGGAGACTTTGGGAAAATAAAAGAAGTAGGGGAAGACCTCAAATGAGATGGCGGACGATTTGAAGAAACATGCGGGAACTAGATGGGTGAACACGGCGACAGGCAGAGAAGGAGATGCCTATGTCCAAGGATGGATTGAAGAAGGCTAAGTAGATAGATAGAATGGCATGTCGCTGCCTAAGCAAGAGGGCAAGGAATATGCCGGGTGGGCCAAAAAAAACCTGACAATTTCTTTTGAACTATTCAATGGATTTTCATGAGACAAACTGCACTTGCCAGAGAAATAATGAGAGTTTACACTAAATATATTTCTTTGCCCGCCATCTCAAAATGCAAGATGGCGGACGAAATTAAATTGTACCCCACAAAAACGCTGGTTTATTCTTGTGTTGCGAACATGTCTTAATTATTTTTTTAAATCGGGTAAAAAGCTGCGTTGTTGCCACACGCAACAAGGTATGAATCAGCAAAATCGGTTCAGTGCAGTGGTTCTAAAAAAATATTTTTGTTTCAACCATTGTTTTGAATATTATACGATTGCCTTATACATTAATTACTACTAAACTGATTTTGATGAAATAAAAAACATCCTAATAAGAATTGATTGCTTTTTGAAGATCGTTGTCAAAATTTATCGTTTTTCTAAAATTTAAGATGGCCAGAATCATACTTAATTTTTCAAAATGGCGTGTTTATTTTAGTTTTCTGAAAATATTTTGGTTTTTATTTTAACTTATAGAAAAGCACTACTTTTCCCCCTCACAACGAGGTATAAATCAGTGAAATCGGTGTGGAGGTACGTTTGGGTTCGTGCTTGTTTTTCAATGTGGTTTGTGTTTCTTAAAGGGTTTCCACAGTTTGCTTCGGCTTTCAAAAAAAGTTTGTATTGGTGTGTTTGGCAAACTTTGGCTTAACGCCTCGTTTTAAACTACCTTTTCCATAACAAGCTGCCCATACCAACAATACAGGATCAATTCAGTCAACATTGCACACAAGTATATTATTGCTGAATTGAAATTGCCACTAAACATGGTGTTCTAAAAAAATATAAGAGTCTAAAAAATACAAAAGGCGAGGTTCGGCGGAACAAAGTTCAAAATACAAAATAAGAAAAAACATCAAAAATGCACAACATAAAAATGTTAAACTACCTAAAAAATTTAATTCTACAAAAGAAAGAATCGAAAGTAAAAATAATGAAAAAAACAAAAGTCAAAATACAAAAGATCAATAGGAAAAATATTATTTCAGGATACTTTAGGTTAGTAAGTTCATGTTGAATTATTTTAATTATAGTCTAAGAGCCCAGTAGGATTTTGGGCTTGAATTGCAAACCGATACTCATATATTTTAATCGATTCGTCATAAGACCATGTCCCAAAAAAAAAGGAGATACCTGCGAAAATCCTGCATAAACAACCCGCCATCTTTGTTTTAAGATGGCGAAAAGGAGTTTGAATAAAATGTACGTAACTTTTTTATTATGACATCGATTTTACCCAAACAAATTGTGATTAGATTCTACTATAATGACCTCTCAAAATCACTATCAATACTTTGTTTTATATTTGTCTCTATTTCTCTAAGTTCCTCAAATACGCTATTTTTTTTTTAGGTTTTTTGATTTTTTCGTAAAAGCTACTGGTTTTACAAAAAAAAACATAAAATATAAGAAATATGCAAATTGTTAAGATGTATTCATGGTGGGTCTAATATTTGCTGTAGATTAAGCGGTTCTCGAGTTACACTCAAAAAACCACTAAATTGGCCTATACCTACCCCCAGGTACAAAATTTTCATATTTTCACCAAAGTCATGAAAGTTACTAAAAAACTATACAGAACGAAAAAGGATGTCAAGCTAAATAAGAAACGGCTATCAGTTTGAAACATAAACTGATACTGAGGTAGATATGGTGACTTAAACATGGCCGAAGTAAGTAATTTACAATTTTATTTTTGAGGGTAATTTTTTTATGTAAAACGAACCCCCACGGGGTTAAAATGTACCTCAGCTAAAAGACAATTTAATTATCTTTAAAAAAGGATGGTACACTTTTTGTCGTCAAGTTAATAGTTTTCCTGAAAAAAACAAAAAATTTGCGGCATACATAATTCGATGTTTTCGTTCCATAGAAGTACGACAATGGCATGGGTAAGGGAAAAATAATTTATGCACAGATAAGCGAACCCGCAGTTACATATTTAAACTTAGCGTCAAAAATCTTACAAAAAACATATGTGATACTTTTCTGTTAAATTGACAGGTGGTCACGTGATTTTGACAACTTCTTAATGGTTTGAGCTAGAGACTTGGTTCTTTTTTTGATTTGTAGACAAAATTATCCAATTTTGACGAAAAAACATATTTTTAAAAATTTTGAATACGGTGCCGCCTGGCGCCCAAAATTTTATAACTAGTCGAATCCGCATTTCGATATTTTAACTGTTGCATAATTAAAATTTTATATTTTTCCAAATTAATTTTTTGAAATTTTTTGATAAGAATGTTGATATTGGTATGGTTTTTGTTCTTGCGGTAGTATTTCTGAAGTGAAACTTTTATTTAAAACTGGTGTCACCCTCTACAATTCGCCAAGAAAAAAATATGCTTTATACGCTAGTTTTCGTACTTCTTTTTAGGCCCGATCTACCACTTTTTATCCCTGATTGTCACTTCTCATTCATCATTCATCAATCATTTCAATTGGCACTATTTCTAACTTCGTTATCCATGAATTTTTAACACTGAGATAATATACAGGGTGTCCCAGATAAAGTTCGATTTCGAAAACTGTGTAAGAAATACAATTTTGGCTAAAATGCTGCAGATGCTCTATAGGAGTTCAAAATATTTACAAGGGTTTTTGTAATGTCGAGCAATAAATAAATATATAATAATAAAGACAATTTTTAGTTTTTGCTTTTTTTACATTTATCCAAAGTTGTATTTCTTACATAAATCTCCATAAAATAAGTAGGTTAATGTATCTAGAATACATACTATATTTAATAGGCCTAAACTTTTCTTTTAGTTTTAGTACCTGCTTATCTACAGGTAAATATTTGCTTTATTTCACCTAAAAAAGTAAATTCGTAGTATTTTCCCTGATAAATGGATAAAACGAAACAGCCATCGATCATTTCGTTTACGAGTTACATCAGTTTAAAAGGTTTTTTTTCATGTACCCACTCAGAGAGGCAAACACAAAAGCTTATACTAACGCTGTTACCGGTATCATATACCGCTATTTCTATATGACGTTTTTTTGAACCCATTAAAAATTATTATAAAATAAATCTTGTTAATATGTTTTGGTTTATTGAAAATCCAATCTTCGAGTGTACTCTTTTCAACTGAATTTGCCGCCAACTTTTTGAGGGCTCTTTATTTTTACTGTTTGTTAAAACGGCCGGGAATGCAGTCTTGTCCGAGGTCTTTCCTTTCCTGAGCTGGTTACTAAGATTAAAATCCCTTGTTTTTTGTATTAGGGACTTATTGCAATAGTGCCAGGCACTAATTGTGCCGGGCACAATTCTGACAGATTTGCATTGAAAGCTGACAGTTGATCTTTTAAAATTGACATACCAAAGTCGAATTTATAAATCCAGTCGTTTATTTTCCATTAATAGTGGCGGCACTATTAATGTTGGCTCTTATAACTTTTAACTAAAACTAGCCAAGAGAGTAAGAAGGAGATGCTATGAGAGTGAGCGAAAACAAGATATATATTATATATACAGGGTGTCCCAAAACTCTGAGTCCACTCAAACATCTTCTGAAATATTGAAGATAACTGGACTATATTTGGCAGTAATCGTTAACATCAAGAGATCTATTTTATGAAGAGGCGGTTGTGCTGCCCCTGCATTTGGGGGCGACAAAGGGGCGATCAACTTTTAATTATAAATCCTTATCGATTGATACCTCGTTTTAAAGGTATTTGACAATTAAATACATATTTTGATAAGGCCGTTAATTGTCTACACAATCAAATCTGTCAAAATCTATCGACTGTCAAAACTAATTTTTTCAGTTTTTGTCAAAATTTACAAGTTCGTTGTTTTAAACAAAAACCCTATTGAGAGATATCTTGTTTGAAAGGTCTTTGAAAACCCATGTACGCCAACTGTCCCTTGCCTATGATAAAAAACGTGTCAAATTCTATCGACTGTCAAACTTATTCTTTTACCATTTTTTACAAATTTTTAAATGTCGCTATACCCGCCATCCCCCATACGTGGGAATTTTTGACACATATTTTTATGTTGGTATTGCCATGTAGTTTAAGGTTTTGGTTGTTTGCCTCTGGTCAATTACAGCATACCCGGGAAAAATTTAATTACTTATACAGTCTGTGTCTATGAAAGGTCAGTACAATAAAAGCCACCTACTTTAGTCCGACATTGCTCCGTTTTCGAAATACAAGGTGTTTTTTAGAAAATAAAAATCGAATAAATAGCTAAAATATAAATATAACTTTTTTCTTAATGTATTTTTTAAACTTTTTTGTTAATGTATGCATAAAATAAATCTCTCGATGTCATCGATCAATACCAAATATGGTTCAGTTATCTGCAATAGTTCAGCAGATATTTGGGTAGACCCGGATTTTTGGGACACCCTGTATATATTTTTACAAATTTAAAAACATGCCAATGGTGATTAATTTTGATCAGACAATTTTGTCTACAAAGCAAAAAAAGAACCAAGTCTCTCTAGCTCAAACCGTTAAGAAGTTGCCAAAATCACGTGACCACCTGTCGATTTAAGACAAAAGTATCAAATATGTTTTTTGTAAGATTTTTGACGCTGAGTTTAAATATGTAACTGGGATTCGCTTATCTGTGCATAAATTGTTTTTTCCCTTAATGGACCCATGCAGAGAACATATAACATCTAGTTATTTCTTCGATGATCCATGCCATTGTCGTACTTCTATGGAACGAAAACATCGAATTATGTATGCCGCATATATTTTGTTTTTTTCAGGAAAAGTATTAACTTTACGACGAAAAGTGTACTATCCTTTTTTAAAGATAATTAAATTGTCTTTTAGCTGAGGTACATTTTAACCCCGTGGGGGTTCGTTTTACATAAAAAAATTACCCTCAAAAATAAAATTGTAAATTACTTACTTCGGCCATGTTTAAGTCACCATATCTACCTCAGTATCAGTTTATGTTTCAAACTGATAGCCGTTTCTTATTTAGCTTGACATCCTTTTTCGTTCTGTATAGTTTTTTAGTAACTTTCATGACTTTGGTGAAAATATGAAAATTTTGTACCTGGGGGTAGGTATAGGCCAATTTAGTGGTTTTTTGAGTGTAACTCGAGAACCGCTTAATCTACAGCAAATATTAGACCCACCATGAATACATCTTAACAATTTGCATATTTCTTATATTTTATGTTTTTTTTTGTAAAACCAGTAGCTTTTACGAAAAAATCAAAAAACCTAAAAAAAAAATAGCGTATTTGAGGAACTTAGAGAAATAGAGACAAATATAAAACAAAGTATTGATAGTGATTTTGAGAGGCCATTATAGTAGAAGCTAATCACAATTTGTTTGGGTACAATCAATTTCATAATAAAAAACTTACGTACATTTGATTCAAACTCCTTTTTGGCCATCTTTAAACAAAGATGGCGGGTTGTTTATGCAGGATTTTCGCAGGTATCTCCATATTTTTTGGGACATGGTCTTATAACGAATCGATTAAAATATATGAGTATCGGTTTGCAATTCTAGCCCAAAATCCTTCTGGGCTCTTATACTATTAGCTTATGTTAGCTATTATTATTTTTTTAAGATAGTTCAAGGTTAGTTTTGGTCAGTTTAGATTAGTTTATGTTATTTCCAGTCTGCTTGGGTTATTGAAGTGTAAACTTCTTTAGGTGCGTTTAGCAGTTTTTATGGGTACTGAATTGAACTGAGCCGTCAGGTAATCTAGGTAACGCTCATTCGGGTGAAGTCGGGTCGAGTCGACTAACTTTGAGAGGAACATTCAGCGAGCACTTCTGCCGTGTGGTCTTAAGCACACACAATTATTTTCCTATTGGTTCATGTTGAAGTAACTCAAATTAATTTAAACCCATAGAAACTAACCTAAACTGACTGGAACTCACGGTGGATAGAATAGATCGGTGTTCGAATCTTATATGAAAATAATGTGATCGTTTCAGCTTCAAAAATCGTCCGCTGACCTTCATCATTGTTTACTTCCCAAGTCCTCGGTTCACCTTTGATACTAAACGATCACATTCAGTTTGACTTGTAGTTTAAGTTTTGTGTAATAAAAAATAAAGCGGGCTAAAAAAAAATAACGACAATACGTCTCGAAAATTACATTTTATAAGGATGTACTAAAAAACAGTAGGAAAATTGCCTTAGTTTTCCAAAAATTCAAAAAATATTAGTTGTTCCGTTGTTCATATCAAATATAAACCTTTTGTTTACAAAAATCAGCTGGACATCCAGTGACGTGGAAAATTCGACATATATATATATTTATAAGATCCAAACACCGGTCTATCAGCCTTAAAAACAGTTTTTAAAAATCTTAATGTTAATCTTAATTAAATGTATCAGCCCCTATGAACTTTTTCGTTATACCATAAATTATTAAGTAAAATGTAATCTACTATATTCCAAAAACACAATATTAATGGAATGCTCCGTTAAAAAGTTAATTTTCAAAAATCATTAACATTAATGGATTTTGGCCCAAGGTTGAGCGGCTTAGGAGCTTTCGTATTACGGATAGACATATAAACACACACACACACACACACAGACAGACAGACAGACATCCCGACGAGATTGCTAAGATAGGTCAAAACACACCCAAATAACACATTTTCGGCGTTATTAAAAAAAAATTTTTTCGTCGAAAATAATACCTTCTCTCGCCATTGCTACTCAGGCTAGGAAGGTAAAAATATATTGTAGTGACTTACTACAAGCAGTTGAAAACCTGTTAAACATATAACCATTCCACTGCATACAAACTGGGCAAAAATGCCAGTGGAAAAGATTTTTTGTAACTCTGATATGTAGCTAAAAAAAAGATTTATATAATTTTGTTTTTCTCCCTAAATTTTGTAGTTTCCTATTCCTTTTGATTTTTGTTTTGGAACTTAAATATAGCGGGTAGGCCGGGGTAGGCCGAATAAACTTGTCTATTTGTTAATAATTTTTAATATAATAAAAACTAATTTGCGGGTGAAGATTTCATTACTTTTTTATACTCAATGATTTCTAAAACGATATAATATTGTTAACATATTATTATACAGCATGGTTAATTGCTATATGATTCATGGGAAATTATTACTGTATATACACTGAGAGAAGAATTTTGTAACAATACCAAACATTTTGTAACTGTTACCAAATGCGTTGCCCATATTTGGCTTATTAGATATTTGTTTGCAGGTAACAATTCATAAATTTCAATAATTGAAACAAATATTTGTTAATAAAAACAAAATCGTCTGGTATTAGTTAAAAAAAACTACATTGAGCACTAATATATTGTTGGTAGTTAAAAATATATGTGAGTTTAATTATTAATATACTGTATATTTATTACAAGGATCATTCTTATTTAATATTAAATTAATTAATTATGGGTTACTATATAATTAGTATAAGATAAGAACAACTGCATATGCATAAAATATGTAATATGTAAGAAAAAAGGGTAGAAATTTACACGTAGTTACGCTCCCAAAGGCAATACCAATCCTCTGTGTCCCATGGAAAAGTAGGGGGAGGAAATTTATGACACCGATTGCTTCCCCTAGCGCGGCGGTGTTTCCTTTCGATAGTTCGTAAAGAAAATCGATTGGGGGTAGTTGTACATAAAATATCTTGAAATTTAGACGATAACCACGTGACATATATTCCTTTTTTTCAAGCTTGTTATTTTTTATAATATCTAATGCCTTGTCTACCACAAATTAAAGTTTATGGCTTCCATGGCCGACAAATAAGAGAGGGGACCGTTTTAAAAGCAAATTCTTTCATATTGATTTAAGAACTACCTAACGAATTCAATTCTCAAAAATTCCACTGCTCTGTGCTAAACAGTATCCAAGCCTGTTATAAAATTTAGTGTGGACATAACTTAGCATTTCAGGTGTCACACATAAAAAAAAATCATTGGGTGTCAAATCTAGTGATCTCAGAGGCTAGCTAATAATATCTTGCCTGTTTGTAAATAGGCCACTTTGGAATCGTTTTATTTAAAAATATTCTCAAAGGCCATCTGTACTTTTTTCTGAACGCTAAATGTAATACGCGGAATGGCTTGAGCTAGAATTTGCGTAAAAAGCAAATACTCACTTCTCACCTGTTTCGCTGCACACGACGGGTCTAAAACTGCGAAAACTCTTACACACCTTAAGCACAGCAGGCAATCTGTGAATCCTATAGCTTTTAACAATGCTCTATAACCTGTTTCATTAATAAAATTTCACGATAAGGTTTTAAAATCACCATATTTTAAAATTTGCTATATGTCAAACAACTACATAGTTTCATCGCATGGTCACATATAGTATAATATATCCAAATATGTCAACATCCAGGGAATCTAAGCTTACCAAATTACTGTCTGTTGATATACTACACATTCCCTCAAAATGCCATAGATTTGCTTATCATTTAGCTGAATATTCTTTTCAGACAAATTTCTAACTTTAGCTGCCAAAATTGCAAAATGAGCAGTGCCAATTGTCATAAATTTTACGAATATATTGTCGAATGTTGAGCTAAGCCATGCTCCACAAAATATTGACACCATCTCTCCAAAGTAAACAAGACCTAAATCAGACAAAAATTTTTGACTACTTAAGGGAGCTCTGCGTATTACATATATTGAGCCTGTAAAGCCCGATTGACATGGAGCAATTTGACTCGCATTGCATTGCAATTTGCAAGAAAATCTGTTTTGGACATGCGCATTTTCAACCCAGCTGATAATGTGTAAGGCTTGCAAATCTTGCAAATTTATCAAAGAAATTCAAGGAACCCTAGAAGACGCATCCCCATTATATAATAAGCAAATTCATTCATCATGCATGAAATCTCAGAAAATTTCGCCGAATCCTCGCAGGCAACACTGTAAGAGGTATAAAAGAGAAATCGATGAAAAACCATGGGCGTGCAGATTTTGTTGAAAATAAAATAAATATATTATAGACATTTTCCTATAAAATTTTTGCACCCAAAATTATAAAATTTAAATAAGTGTAAAATATTACCGGTACAGCTTTGACAGCCATTCTATTTAAATGACTCTTTTTACAGAATTAATTTTTTTATCGATTTATAATATTAGAAATCAATAATTTATTTACAGCTGGTAATATCCGTAGTTTTGATTTTTATTATTTTTCCCTAAAGATAAGAAATCTACTTTATATTATTTTTTCTGGATATAGAAAAGTGTTACTTTAATCCCTAAAATTTAAAACACAGGTAAAAGTGTTTCTTTTTATTTCAAATTGTCAAAGGTGTTTTTTTAGCGTTTTACTCTTTCACCTTGGTAATACATTGTGCTCTTAGTAAATTTTTTACAGTAAGTAGATTTGTTCTCTTAAAAAAAGTCAAAAACTCCGAATTATATACTCAGACCTTGAGGATATAAAGAGTCTATTTGATCCCCTAGTGTACAGGGTGCATTTTCGACACTTTTGGGTGTTTTCGGTTTCTATGTTTATAATATTGATATGCGATGTTTACCATCATTATTCTCTTCAAATTAAAGCACACTAAGGTGTAGTCGTTTTTTCTTCAATCTTCTCTAGAAGTTCCCGAAACCACCCAAATGATAAAAATGGGACAGCCTATACTTATAATATAGATTTTTTGTTATATTTTATCAGCAAAACTCTTGCCTCGAAATAAAAAGCACTCATTGGTTTATTTGACCAAAATCCATTCATTAGTTTATTAAACTCTAGAAATTAGTTTTTTAGAAAATATTTGGTATGAGTCTGTGTTTTTTTACATTTGCAAATGTTAAAAAATATGACTTATTCAGTTTTATCAGCAAAATACTTTTGATTTCCATAAAAAAATCTATTTAATTTTTATTTACCGAATAAAATAATAATGAAAAAATATTATTTATAATTAAGTGATTATTATACAGGGTGTCCCATAACTTAGGCGCCATAGTGCAGCAGGTGATAGAGGAGGTTATTTCCAAGAAAAAAGTTTATATAACATGGGGTCAACATTCATCTGTTTTTAAGATATAGGATTTTTAAAGAGGAGTGGGTGAAAACGGGTTGTACAAAAAAAATCTGTCACAGCCAGCTGAATACTCAGCTAATTGTGATTAAAAAATGTGGTACTCCTTTTTTGATAATATTACAAGTGGAGGAGGTACGGGCTGTCAAAATATCCTCGAAAATTTATAAAAAATAATATTTTTTTTAAAATTAATTTTTGCTTTCTCTTTTAAAAAATATCAATAATATTTCATTATTATGTCTCGCTAGAGACTTGGTTTTATTAACAAAAAATATTTAAAAAACATTGCATTTAATATGGCATTCATAAAAGTTCATACCAAAAAAATAGAATTTTCTAAAAAAATTGACTGACTAACTTTTTTCAAATTAATTTTTTTAAATTAATTTCAATTTACTGCTTTTGTTCTAATACAAGACTACGCAATTTCATATTTTTACTGCGTTTTTTTAAAAAGTTATTACCACAAAAGTTAAAAAAACAACAAGTTTTTGATCAGACATGACCTCCTCTATCACTGTTGGCCTATGGCCCCTAAGTTATGGGACACCCTGTATATACAAACATTATTAAATTTGGCAAATATAAGAATTAAGAACAATATTTTAATCCATTTGACTCAAGGCTCTCTTTTAATTAATCACCAGGGACTATGCAGTAAGTAAGTGGAAAGGAAGTTAAAACTCTTTTTTTTCTGTGTAAAAGTAGGTACTACCTTTTTTCTTCTTATAGTTATATTTGTTAATTCTAACTACTTTTTTACATCATTACATGATGATCGAACATCAAAAACAACCAGTGATAATATATTATGTATACTTTATAATAAAAAGAGATAATTGAATATTTAACTACTAACCACTAGTAGTAAGTAGGTTTCTTAATTTGAACTAGTCTTTAACACCTGACCTTGGGCAAGGCATTTGGTACAAGATAGTGCCTACTAGGTGCTAAACGAACATACTGAGGATCAAAGTGGTCAGAATTAAGGCCAATAATCTCCCTCCAAAGCTCTCTCTTGTTTGGATCAGTGGGGAACCTAGTAAACTCATAAATTTGAATATTTTTAAAATGTTTAATAACTGTACAGTAGCATGACATAACATAACATCACAGAGTGAAAATGGTTGTTTACATAAGAAATATATTTTTTAGAGTTATATATTATTGCCAGAATAAATTAAGAAACTTTTCCAAAAAAACCCAAACACTGGAGGTGGGAAAATAAGGGAATTTGCAACAATAAATAATGTTTCTTAAAACTTCTTTGTAAAATAAATCACTAATATTTTGTAAAAAAAGTTATAAACCACACCACTGCCTTACCAAATCGTAAACAATATGACGGTTTCTGGAAGAGATTCAAACTTACCGGTGAAATGATAAATCCAGCCACTTCTCGTCACTTTTGTCACACAGAATGCACTTCTTAGGCATTTTTAAAGTTATTTAATAAAAAAAAAATCTTCATTTTGTAATAAATATTGCAAAAAACAACGAAACCGCACGTTTATTCGGATAACCTCTCAAAGGCAACAATAAATGATGCAAGGGTGACGTTTGGTCTACACGGTTGCCGCTATTAATTTTTTTTCTGAATAATAGCGAACAAAAATCAGTTTTTTGCATTTTACGCAAGAACGATAAGTCGTAGGGCAAAATTTAATGTATGAGAAATATTACCCATAGGATTCCCTACAATCGGTCTCCATAGTCTATAGGTCTACAACCACACGTTTAGAAGAAAATTTCAAAAAATTATGTTTTTTGCAATTTATGCAAAAACGGTAAGTCATAAAAAAAAACTTTATTGACATAAAATGATCAAGACACAATTCTCTATAATGCGACAATGACAATTTACAGCTCTACAACCACATGTGTTGAAGACAGAGGGTGCCGAAAATGCCCATTATATACTTTTTTGCGTTTTACGCAAAAACCATAAGTCATAGAGCTGTGACTCACATAGGTGAATTGTAGAGAATGGCGTCCTGGAGATTTCTTGTCTATAGTGTGTTTTTCTAGGACCTACCGTTTTTGCATAAAATAAAATAATAATTTTTGCAAATTTGGCGCCCTATATGTTCTACACGTAGTTGTAAACCTGTGGCCCAAAAGGAAAGAATGTAGAAAATTGTGTCCTTTAACATTTTATGTTTATAAAGTTTCTTTCTACGACTAAAAAAACCCAATTTTTGACAAGTTAGCTGCCATCTACCTTCTAAACATGTTGTTGTAGACCTATAGACTATGGAGATTGATTGTAAAGACTCGTATGGGTAATATTTCTCTAAAATAAAATTCTTCTCTACGACTTACCGTTTTTGCGTAAAATGCAAAAAACTGATTTTTGTCAATTTTGGTGCCCTCTATCTTCTATACATGTAAGTCTAGAGCTATAACCTTTAAGAAAAATTGTAAAGGAATTTTTGTGTAAACTTCTTTAGGCGCGTTTAGTAGTTTTTGTGGGTACTGAATTGAATTGAGCCGTCAGACTCGGCTATGTAACGCTCATTCGGGTGAAGTCGGCTCGAGTCGACTAACTGTGAGAGGAACATTCAGCGAGCAATATGATGATGCAGATGAAGGCCAGTATTATTAATTTCGCCTTGTTAAAGTTTACACTTCTGCCATGTGGTCTTAAGCACACACAATTTTTTTTGTCAACAAAGGTTTTCTCTGCGACGTTCCATTTTCGCGTAAAATCAAATCAAAAAGCTTTTTGAGTTTTCCAGAGTTGCCCAGGGGAGTTTTGTAGACTATTTTTTTAAGCTATATATATATATATATATATATATATATATATATACATATACATATACATATACATATACATAAAAGAAGAGGTTTTTTTAACTTTCGTGATCAAAACATTTAACTTAAATTTATTTGGACTAAAAGCAAGAGTTATTTTTATACCGAAAACATTTGTAGTGAGAACAATAATTAATAGTTAAAAGTGCAGTTTAGTCATCTGGTTTTAATAACTTTTTAAATACCACCTAGGAATACAAAACTAATAAACTATTTATGAACTCTAACCTCACACCAAAGAAATTTAATTAAACTTACTTTCAGTTGAACGATTTTCACATTTAAATGGAGTCCCGTTTTTTTCAGAAAACCGAAAACCAAATCAATATTTTAAACTGCGCATTCGCTACCGTACTTTTTCTTCTCACATAAAATATCTCCCTCTCAGCTGTGGTCGACCATATGTGAAGTTAGTAAGAGGAAGATAATTTTATGTGATCAGAAAGAGAGAGGTGCGCATGTGCAGTTAAAAAAAATGGTTTGCATTACAGGATATCGCCGCTAGTTATTTTGTGTTCCTGCAAAAAACAAGCTCAAGTTGGTTGACTGCACAAAAATTGCAATTTTGTGCTAATCGTTGTACGTTCTATAAAAATCGACAATCAACAATCTTCGAAAAAAACCAACTTTAGCTGATTATTTCTAATTTATACTTTCCTTTTAATTCAAAATAGATAAGGATTTAAACCGCCACATAGATCTATAAAAACAGGGACTTAAAAGCAAATGTTTTATGATTTTTGTTAAGTTTAGGTACCTATGTAAACAAAAATTTACCGATTGATTATTGGATAACATATTCTAACTTAAAAAAAAAACTTTTTTTCAAACATTTATATACATATGTGCATATAGGCACACAGACAGACATGCATACATACATATCTAGAGGTTATACTTACAACCTAGAATTAAATTGTATAGAAAAACATTATTAATGATAAGATCTCAAAAAAAAAAATCAATGAAAACAATCCTTTTCTCACATAGGATGGTAAACATATTCTATTACAGGTACATGTATAGCAATCCAAAACGTAAGCGTACGTAGTTACCATTTTACTTATGTACCTACATCAAAATTACAAGTTATAAAAGTACTGGCAACATTGTTGCGAATTTGAAAGAAATCCCCAGTATAATACTTTTTGTGTCTGATGAAGTTTAGGATTTCTATACGGGGTCTACCTTTAGTTGAATGTTTTTGAAATTTATATATAGGTCTGGGGCGATTTCTATTGCTAAAAGGCCTGCAATGCTAGGGAATTCTGGTGACAAATCTAGTTACTTTTGTTTTCCTACATATTTGACTCACCACTGGCTTTGCGCTCTTTCTTTTCCATCATCCCAGAGCAAACAAGCTGCAGCAATTAATAAATAGATGGATGCGGTGATCACTTTTTTTTATTAGCTTTATTTATTTTTATGTTTATATTTAACAGACAAAATTTTTAAAATTAAAACCATAGAGAAAGAAATCAAAATAAAACTGTAAAACCAAAACAAGATATTTGAGGTTAGAAACTTAAAGCGTATTCCATGGAAGAAGTTTGTACAGACAGACAGAACGGTGCACTGACCGTCTCAAAGTAGTATGCTGTTTAACCTTTGCAATTAAAATATACTTGCATCATGTCAATAGACCTGCAAGTATCATTGCTCGCAATATTTTGACCTTGCAAGTTATTGCTGCAATGCATTGCAGATTTTATTGCTCCATGTCAAGCCGCCTTAAGGGTTTTAAAATAAAACTTTTATGGGAAAATTATTTAATATTTTTTGATAAAACTTTTCATATTATTAATAAAAAAATGTTTAAATAAAAAAAACACCCAACTGCTAAATTTACTTGTAAGTACTAGTCGCAGTTCAGTACAAAATTGATAGGTATACCTATAAAGTACGACATGCTTCAACATTTAGTTTTGATGCCCAAAGCGCACGTACGAAACTATACAGTTCTGAGTTTTCATGAATCAGGTTATTGGGTAATTTTGTACCCAACTGCGACTAGTAGTTACGAGTAAATTTAGCAGTTAGGTCGTTTTTTTATTTAAATATTTTTTTATTTCCAACTTTTAGGTTTTATTTATTCAGGCTTTTGAAAAACACTATATAATTCATTTAGCTTTACCCAAAAAGTACGTGTAGATTTTCTGGGGACGCGAACAGTGTTACCTTCCATTGAGTGAAGGTGGGGAGGAGAGAGGGAGGAGAGAACTAGTAAAATGGTGTCGCAAAAAAGTCTTAAAGCGTGTGCAGAAAGAATTTTTAAAATCGCTCTATATTTGTGAAAGGTTTATCTACAACTACTACTAATAAGGAGGGAGGGGAAAAAAGTGGGAGGGGGAAACTAGTAAAATAATGTTGGAAAAAAAGTCTTAAAGCGTGTGCAGAAAGAACTTTTGAAATCGCTTTATATTTGTGAAAGTTATAGCTGTAAAGATTACTAATAAGAAAAACGGAAAGGAGACAGGGGGAGGAACTAGTAAAATGGTGTTGGAAAAAAATCTGAAAGCGTATGCAGAAAGAATTTTTGAAATTGCCATATATTTGATAAAATTATGCGAATATGGTTTTTAAATAGGGTGGGAGGAATGACAGAAGGGAAGATAGGCAGGAACAGGGAGGACTAAAAAGTAACTACAGCAAATTAGAGGACACTTGCAATGGGTGATCAAAGAAATTTCAATAAATTCGCCTGAAATGTAGAGAATTTGTATGCCTTAAAGCCTACATTATGTGACAAAATGGCGTCTGAAGACCGCCATGTTGATTCCTGTTTAAAAAAATATAGCCTATAGCTCCTTTGGGATCAGTAGCAATTTAAAGACTCCTTTTTTGTCAAAATCGGTTCAGCCGTTTAGCCTCTAGCGTGACATACAGATACATATTTACATACATATCCCAATCGAAAAACATTACCCTTCCTTTCGCCGTGCTGCAGTTGGGTAAAAATAAGGCAAATAAAAATTGTGTTTGCAACAGTTAAAAATTGGGCTTCTAAATATCACGTGACATCTGTCGTTTAATGTCACATTAATAAAGTATAAAGATAGAGTGCATAGAAAAGTCCCTATTAGCAAAAAACTATTATATTAGCCTTATAGGGAAAAATAATAGTAGTAACTTATTATAACTTATTATTATATATATATATTAGGTATATCTGTAGTATTTTTATTAAATAAATGACACATGATTTTTATTTTAAATTGTCAAAATATTTATTTGCATATTAAAATCAATTTTTATTTTTACGTTTTTAGTCCGCGGAGCAATGGCTAGAGAAGGTATTGTTTTACCTGAAAATTTCATAAAAAGCGGTTCAGTTCAATCGTGAGCTATATTCTGTCCTTACACAAATGTGGCGTTTAAGTAAAAAAAATATTTTTTGTCGAAAACAATACCCCCTCTAAGTTTTTTGTGCCACCCGGTAAATTATCTAATCTTAAGTGCCTTGATCTTTAATCCGTTAAGTGCCACTTAAAAATAAAAAAATCATGCCGTATAGCAATTAAGTTTGACTGTAGCGTTTAAAAAACAAAATGGTAAATATATCTTTATTTACCACTGTTATCGCGTTGTTTTTTATTAATCAATCGAAATCTGAAAATTTACCAACAAATTATGAATATTACACTCATGATGGAATTCGAACAGGCCTAAACGCAGATCAAAAACAACTTTTACTAAATGGAAAAAATATCACAGTGTATAGTGGAGCCATCCACTACTTTAGAATCCATAAAAGTTCATGGAGAGATCGCCTGAGAAAAATGAGAGCGGCCGGATTAAACACAATTGATGTTTATGTCCCATGGAATTTACATGAATATCAATCAGGTAAATTTGATTTCGGCAATGGTGGATCCGACTTTCAAGATTTTCTTAATATAACCGAATTTTTAAGCATGGTCAAAGAAGAAGATTTGTTTGTACTTATGAGAGCTGGACCTTACATCTGTGGAGAATGGGAGTTTGGAGGTTTTCCTAGTTTTCTTTTAAGAGAAAAAAATATTAAACTTCGAACTAATGATCAAATATACCTAAAATACGTTGAAAGATATTTTGGAGAACTTTTACCTATTCTAGCCAAACAACAATTTACATCTGAAGGCCCCATTATTGGGTTTCAAATAGAAAATGAATACGGGAACACACAAAACGATGATAAACCATATCTACATGCACTAGTAGATATTTACAAAAACAATGGTGTAAACGAACTTCTATATACCTCAGATCCTTTAACCAGTGGAACTTTAGGATCCCTCCCTGGAGAGCTCTTAATGATGGCGAACTTTGACTCAAGCCCCGAGGAAAATTTAAACAAATTAGAATCCATGCAACCAAACAGACCTAGCATGGTAATGGAATTTTATCCGGGTTGGTTTGATCATTATGGTGAAACACATCATACTGTTGGCGTAGATGGTTTTAGACAAAATTATGAAACTATTCTAGCGCACCCTGCTTCAGTAAATCTCTACATGTTTACCGGAAGTACAAGTTTTGGATTTCTAAGTGGAGCTAATCTCAACATTAAAGGCCAAGGCATGGATAATTCTGGTTTACAACCGGATACAACTAGTTACGACTACGATTCACCGATTTCAGAAAATGGTGACTTGACGGAGAAATGGAATGTTATTAAAAACCTTATCGAGAAATATAATCCTGTTAAAACTGCTCTACCTATTGTGGATAATACCTCTAAAAGAGTAGTCCTGGATTCCATCAAAATACAAGAACAAATTCTACTTACAGAAATAATTGATAACTTCCAAATTCGAGAACGTAGTAAATTTATAAAACCCATGGAACTACTGGAAATAAATAATGGTTCAGGTCAAAGTTTTGGATATATAGTTTATAGAAAAACTAGCTTAACAATTAAATCAAAGTCAATCCTAAAAATTCAAGGATATGTTAGAGATACCATTTTGGTTTTGGTCAATGGAAAATTACTCACGCCTGTTCTCTCTAGCCAAGACGACCTTAATAAATTTGGGTACTGGAGATTGTTTAACTCTACCATCTCTCTTGCAGAAGATGACGTCTATAACGCCACACTTGATCTAGTTATTGAGAACCATTCTCGAAATAACTACGGTACTTTAGATATGTTTCAACAATTTAAGGGATTAACTGAAGATGTTCTAATTAATGAGGAAGTAATAACTGATTGGGAAATTATACCAATCGAATTCAAAACACAATGGAATAAAAAACTTTCGAAACTTGATTGGCACACACCGAAAAGTAAAAATGCAACCCCAGCTCTATACCGAATGGTATTTAATGTTTCCAAAATTGCAGATACTTATTTGGACGTACAAGAGTGGAGAAAAGGAATTGCCATTGTGAACGGATTTGTTCTCGGAAGAATATTTGCGATTGGACCTCAACAAACTCTATATATTCCTGCTGGCTTGCTGCAAGAGGGACAGAATGAGTTAATAGTTTTTGAACATTTCAGTGCTCCGGATTATGTAAAATTTGCAAAAGATCCAATATTTGGTGTTGGCAAATATATTAACTAATAAGCAAAACTGTAGATAATAAATAAACTACATAAGTTTAAGTACTGACATAAATATATGTTTTAGTTTTTTTTTATTTAAAACCGTTTAATTGATTAATTTAAATTAACAAATGTATTCTTATTAAAAAAGTCATCAGGGTTAAACAGAAATCTAAAGGAGACTGGGCAATCATCTTCTCCAAGTTTTATTTTAATAAAAACTGGCCTAACCCAAATAACTGCTAATAAAACAATTTCTTGGTAAGTTATCGTTTTCAAATATTTTATAGTTACCTTAGACAGACAGGCTCATTCTACTAGGTACATATAAAATTAATCTCCCAATTTTCTTCCGCCCGACCTTATTACGTATAAGCCTCGCGGCCACGCGGCGCCGCCTTAGTGTTGTAAATACTCGGATGATTTTAATATTCAAATATCTTGAATCGAATTAAAGTGATACTCGGATTAATCATCCGTATTCAAATTAATTCGAATTAATTATTTAAATTCGTATGAAACGTAGCCGTATACAAGTCCGATTCCGATTTTTCCGATGCTTTGGTTGTTGCTAAAAAAACGATCTCTGACTCGGAAGATGAAATTCGAATTTATCTTTGAGCTTAAAAGAATCTGCCTGCGATGGTGTTTATTCTTTATGTTGCCAGTAACACCACATGATTTTATTTTTTGTAGTTGTTCATTTTAATATGATATAATTATAAAGAATTTATAAATATTACTTTCCCACGACGGTTTATTTTTCTAAATATTTTTGTTTTCTAATGCGCTGTTTTTAGAGTTAAACTACCCATTGTTTTTTATTTTTTATTAAAATAATCCCTTTTTACCAATGAGTTTTGTGGTAATAATAAAATCATTATAAATTTAACATTTTTAATTTAATGTAGATACGTCCGAATTTGAATCATTTTTATAACGCTAATTTTAAAATGAATTCGATGGTCAATAAATTTCAGCTCTGTATTCGTATTCGTATAAAGTTATTTGAAAAAAAACTCTTCAGGAATACAAGGTAAAAATTAATTCGAATCCGCATTCAATAAATTCTACATCTGTGTTACAACACTAGCCGCCATCCCAGATGCATTCATTTTGGGTTTGTGTCGTGACCGAGAAACAGATAGGTGAGTTTTGAATCAAAATAATAAATTTTTAACTAAAAATGGATGTTTATGAATATGGCGAAAAAGGTTAGGTTGTTAAATGGTTTTATTCAGGTACATCATTAAGGCGTATCTAAGAACTTTTTTCGGCAACGTTTGTAAATCGTCCAGAACCAGGTGTCACTACAATCCGTAGAAATGTGCAGAATTTTGAAGAACATGGTTGTGTAGCCCCTAGTCGTCACAAAAAACCTAAAGTTTTAAATAAGCAGCAGGAACCTCGGGATATTATGATTTGCGCTTCAGTCCAGAAAAATCCCAAGTTAAGCTATCAAATTGCCGAAGCAGTTGCTACGTCAAAAGCCACTGTCAAAAGGATTTTAAAGAAGAATGGTTATCATTCCTATAAGGTGTCAAAAACGCATGAAATTTTTCCTGAAGATCATTATCGTCGTATGGCATTTTGCGAAACAATGATGGAAAGGACTCGTGACGAACACTTTTTAAAATCTATTTTTTTTAGTGATAAGTGTACTTTTCCATTATTGAATCGTCATAAATAACACATGTACGATCAGGGCTATCAAAATGGACGGGCCACGATCCTCCACTTTGTTGACGTCACATCCGGGGCTGATTTTTTTTTGATGGTCACGTTACGACACAGCTGATTGTCTTTAAAATATTGAAGTTGGAATGACGGTTCATGGATATTTGATTTTTTTTAAAATAAAGCCGTTTTTGAGATTGTTTTTACTTTATTCTGGCAGAACAATTTTTTAGAAATGTATAGTAAGCCCTAATTTTTCATAGCCGCTTCATTAGCTCACACAAAAATTAAGTTTAAAGCAGAAGCGAATGTGACAATCACATATGACAAAGTCAAATATAACAGTTGGCATGCGGTACATGGCGGGTAATTTGAATTCATAATAAGGAATGCTAAATCTTAAAGATTTTAACCTTTTAATCATGTTGCTTCCTTACAAACCTTTGGTGGAATATCGGGATGGTGTCTGAGAATATTTCACTGAAATTTTGCGGAAATCTGTAGTGCCATTTTGAAAATATCATAAAAAAACGTCTGACCTCCCATAAGACCCAATGTAAAATTCAGCCCCGGGAGAACAGCTGATTTTTTCAGGGTCGTGGCCTCTATTTTTGTGTTGACCTTGGTACGATATTGGTCAAAGGAAAACTTACATTTGCACTTTGACGTTAGAACACAATATCCCCAAAAACTTAATGTTTGGGGAGGTATTGTCGAAGAACATGTCATTGCCTTGCGCACAATGTTAACCTTGTTATGGAATATCTTGATAATGTATTTCCTAATAGGTTAATAAGCACACGGGGAATTATTTTGTGGCCAGCGAGATCATCAGATCTGGCTCCTAACAATTTTTTCCTGTGGGCCTATATTAAAAGTAAAGTACACGGGCATGAGAAGGTTAATAGTTTGCAAGAACTGCGGCATAAAATAGCGGAAGCATTTCAAACTATTACCCCTAATATGCCCCGTAACGTCAGAAAGGGTTTTTATAATAGGCTCGGATACTGTCTAGCCGAACAAGGCGGACTTTTCGAGCATCTGCTGCACTGATCTGCTATAATTTTTTTTGATTGGGAGAGACTTTTTGGTTTTTAAAATATATTGTTTTGTTATATTATTTTGTCGGTAATAGTTCTGAGCCGTTCTACAAAAGCGCTCACATTTATCATCTGAAAGAGTACATAACTTTAGGCTTACGTAATTTGCGTGTTTTTAAATTAATTTTTGCAAATAGGCGTACATCCAACACGCATCGTGAATACAGGTAAACTGAGAAGCAACGCGTTCGACAACAAAGCACTAGCAGCTAGCTGTTTGGTGCGGAACAAAATTGGGTGATTAACTTTCTATGTACCTAGTAGAAAGATCCTGTCTGTATATAAAGTTATTCTTACCATAAAAATCATCAGGGTTAAAAGGAAAACTACATGGTAGTGGGTAAATATTTTCTTCGCCATGTTTGCTTTTCTTAAAAACTGGCATAACCCATATGCACATAACTGACGATACACATATTCCTTGAAAAGTTATCGTTACTAAACTGAGTCTCCTTAACAACTCGTTTATTAGCTTATAACCTTCTTCGGAATCTATAGTTAGTTCATCGGACTCCAGGATTTTTTCCAGAATTAAAAATTTGCTTTTATTTTTGTGGAGGCTCAGATATTTGCAAAGAAACCCTGCGTACTCTATCCAAAGTGCGCTGGCAAATGACACTTTAACAAGGTCGTGACGATTCTTATACATAAAATGAATCATGGCCTCGCTTTGAAACAATGCTATAAAAATTAAAAAGATCCGTAGCACTTGGGTAAAATAAGTTTTTGAACAGTCTCCAGGATAAAATCCTGCAACATCCAAATTGAGTCTTTCGAATTTAAAGTATTTTTTTATGTTGCAAATCTAAAAAATATAAAAATTTTAATTTAGTAGGATTAAATAAATAAACTTCTCTACTTTTACTAGCTGAAGCAAGGTTCATTATAGAGGAATCACTGTGCTTAATACTATTCAAGAGTCTATGGTAAGCTAGTGAAAAAGAGGATTGAGGAAGAATAGTGATATTGACGCCGAAGAACAAGCTGAATTTAAAGCAGGTATGAATCCAGTGTGGATCACACAATAACATAGACAATTGAGAAAAAGACTGCACGTAATCAAAAAATACACCTCCTCTACGTAGATCTCAAGAAAGCGTACGACAGTATACCCTAGATAAAACTTTGGGAGGCTCTCGAAAAAACCAACATCAGCATAACACTTATAAAAGCTGTTCAAGAAATCTATAAAGACAACACAAGCAAAATAAAGAAAGAGCAGACACTATCAAGGGATTTAACATCAACAAGGGTCTTAAGCAAGGTTTTGTTTGTCACCAACATTGTTTGAGATATAATTAAAACAAGCCCTGAAAACATGGAAAAGAAAGTGCGAATAGACGAGAATACCACTGAACTATATACTCTCTGCTTCGCTGATGATCAAATAGACCTGGCTCAAGATTACGACGATTTGGAATATATATGACCCGTAAATTAATTGAAGAGTTTATGTTGATGGAAAAAAATTCTTCTCTTCTTCACTTGGTTGACAACTTCTGCTACTTCCATTTTTTTTAACACCTTTGTATGAATTTTTTTGTTGATAAAATTCCAAAAATTATTTAATGAGCATCTTAAATTTACTTGATAACAAACCAAGCATAAAAATCGAATATAGTGCCAATACAAATTGTGAAAGGCTTTCGCTGCCATCGTCCAATGGTGGGTGTGCTTTCGAGTGGATGGCATCTCCTGAAGATGCCATCCACTCGAGATGGCGAAACGTCGAGAACGAATTTCCAACGACGACGGCCGAACAGCCCGAAAGCCCACCCACCATAGTGCCAATAGTTTGAAAGCTGGTAGGTTTTCTGACTGTCTACGACATTTTAACAAGGCCGTGATAAAATCAAAGTATAGTAGGTTTGGTTGGTTGGAACGTACTTTAGTGGATGATATAAGAACAAAGCAACTGGTGTGGTACGGACATGTACAAAGAATGAATGATGAAAGACTACCTTAACAAATACTACAATGGAAACCAACTGGCCGAAGAGAACGAGGACGGCCAAGGAGAAGTTGGAGAGAAGGAATAGACAGTGAAATAAGAATAAGAGGCCCAGATGATGAATTATGGGCGAACAGAAACGAGTGGATATTGGGTATCGGAAGACGTAGAACGTTGTGAAACCGATAAATATATATACAGGGTGTCCCAGAACTAATGGTACATAGTTAAACTTTAGATTCCTTGGGTCAAAATATTACGATTTAGCCACACTTACCTTAGTCCAAAAGTTCGTACTAACCGAGATACAGGGTGTTAAACTTTATTTTTTTAATTCGATTTTCTTTAATAACTTTTTTACTAATTAATATTTTTCCAAAAAATAACCAGCGTGTAAGTTTTTTTGAAATTGGCAAGACGATTCCGTTGAAAATTTTGATGTATAGTGTACAGGGTGTTCCCTGGTCCACTAGCATTGCATTAAAATCAGTGACTTTTTTTTGTGCCTCGGTGTATACCAGTTTTTATGTAAAATAATGGTTTTCCCATCCTTTTTATGTAAAAAAATTATACTGTTTTAAAGTCGCTCAGAGCAACGGTTTTTGAAATTTTTGCATTTAAAGTTTTTATTGCATGTGAGTGATATGCCTAATTTTTGTATGATACTTTCTTCAATTCATTCTACTAATTAATATTTTTGCAAAAACTAACCAGCATATAAGTTTTTCTGAAATTTGCAAGACGATTCCGTTGAAAAATTTGATGTACAATGTACAGGGTGCTCTTTGGACCACTACAATTGCATTAAAATCATCAGTGTATTTTTTTGTGCCTCGGTGTATACTTAAGCAGGTTTTTAAACAGAATAATATTTTAATTATTAATAACAAAAAAAAACAAAAACTAATTATAAAAATTATACATATTTTTTTGCAACAACAACAACAACAAATTTTTAGATAGAAAAACGAAAAAAAATCTACAATAAATATTCAAAATGGCCACCGTTAATCTGAATACATTTGTTTATTCGCTTATTATACGAACGTCTGATTTTAAAATAAAGATTTGCATTTCTGAACGCCTGTGCAGCATTTTGAATTTTTTTAAATAGTTTTTCTCGGGTATTTATCTAGCCTACAATAATAAACAATTTTAAGTTTGATTTACTATTTGTTAATTTAAAAATTTTAACTTAGTTGCTGAGAGCGCCAGGCTTAAGAAATTTTATATTTTTTTAAATAAATAATAAAATATTAATTTTATTGATAATTAAAATTTTCTTTCAAAACAATAAAAAAATACTTGCATTAGTAAAGTATACGTACTTACCATTTTTAAAAAAACTAATACGAAGAGGTTTTTGTTCCTCATTAAAAACAAAGCCCTACACAGTTGCAATAACGAACAATGATAACACACTGATAATTCAAGAACCACCCTGTATATTTTTTAACTTAAGAAAACATCCAATCTTAGAATGCTATAAAAAAGTATTGATTTTAGCTAATATGTATGAAGTAGGAAAGAATTTAATTAAAAACCTTTTACGCATACAATAAAAACTTCTAATTTAAATATTAATGTTTTTAATAGAATCTTGTATACACCGAGGAACAAAAAAGTTAGACCTATTTTAATGTAACGGTACCGACCCAGTATAATATTTATTTTTTTTACCAAAATTAAGTTGTCCATGCCCAAAAACCACCAAACCGAATTTTTTGTGCAAAATTATTAATTAGTAGAAAGAGTTGAAGAAAGTATCATACATAAATTAGGCATATCACGCACATGCAATAAAAACTTTTAATGCAGAAATCTCAAAAACCGTTGCGCTGAGCGACTTTAAAATAGTATAACTTTTTTACAAAAAAAGGATGGGAAAACCATTATTTTACATAAAAACTGGTATACACCGAGGCACAACAAAAATACACTGATTTTTATGCAATGGTAGTGGTCTAAGGAACACCCTATACATTGTATATCAAATTTTTTAACGGAATCGTCTTGCCAATTTTAAAAAAACTTACACGCTGGTTAATTTTTGCAAAAATATTAATTATTAAAAAAGTTATTAAAGAAAATCGAATTGATAAAATAAAGTTTAACACCCTGTATCTCGGTTAGTACGAACTTTTGGACTAAGGTAAGTATGGCTAAATCGTAATATTTTGACCCAGGGAATCTACAGTTTAGCTATGTACCATTAGTTCTGGGACACCCTTGGTAAGGCTGCCTACCAGTGCCCAACTATTTGAAACGCATGGTGGACCCTCTCTAGCTGTTCTAATATCTCTTCTTCCGGCTAGGCTGCATTAGAGGCCCTCGATTGTTACATCTATCGAGGGCATCTAGGTTGCATAAACCAAAGGGGCATATTCTAGAATAAAGTATTTACCTTTGTCGCCATGTTACTTAGTGTTTTTTAATGGTAATAGAATAGAGAAAGACTAAAAACAACTGAACAATGTTTTAGAAAGACCACATATTAACGTCAATTACGACAGAAGAAGCGACGTAACTAAGGGCCAGTGGCGTAGCCAGCAGTGTTCAAGCGCGGATCCCGGTCAAAATCTGGGGGGGGGGGTAATAGTAGACGAATTTTTTTTTTGTAAAATATTTCTTTTCTGGGGGGGTATTTCTTCTATTTTTCCTTTAATTGTTATCAAATGGTGTATATTAATTCTCTAGGGAGGAAGGGGTAATTAACACATTATCTCCCCTCAAATACGCGGTGGGCAACGTTTCGTGTGTGGGGATATTTTAAAAATGTACGGCTAGGTCCCTCAGGGTCCGATAGAGATCCGTTTGTCAAATTTAATTTTTTATACCTTCTGCAAAATTTGGGGACATTTGGAAACGTTCCAAAGCGTTTCAAGGACGTATAAAAAACGTTCAGGAGACGTTTAAAAAACGTTCCAGTGAGTCCATAAAGTCAAGGTCTTTGGCTCTCTCTTTTATGGGCCTTGTCATATTGGGCCTTTTGATATTGAGTCCTATTAAATCTTTACACCACGCCAATTTGGGTACCGTAAAAAAGTTTGAAATATACTTTTTTCGGATCAGACTATGTAGATAATAGGATGGTAGTGGGAGAAATGTAAGGGACCTTAAAAGTACGTTTTAAAAACGGGTTTTAAAACATTATTCTTGGGACTTTAGGTAAGGTCAGCTTAGGGCCCTACGAGACCTAAAAAGTAAGTTTTGAAAACGTCCTGATTTGTGCGTTTCTAAAACCTCCTTTTTAGGACGTTCTACAACGTATTTTTTGGGTACGTAAATCTTGAGGACCTGAGTGACCTTAAAAGTACGTTTTAAAAACGTTCTGTTTTGCGAGTTCATCATGGTGAAGAGAATATTTACCCACTACCATGTAGTTTTCCTTTTAACCGATGATTTTTATGGTAAGAATAACTTTTTTAGCTTTAAACTTTTGCCTACATTACAAATATACAGACAGGAGCATTCTACTAGGTTCATAGAAAGTTAATCTCCCAATTTTCTTTCGCGCCAAACAGCTAGCTGCTAGTGCTTTGTTGTCGAGCGCGTTGCTTCTCAGTCTGCCTGTATTCACGATGCGTGTTGGATGTACGCCTATTTGCAAAAATCAATTTAAAAACACGCAATTACGTAACCCTACAGTTATGTACCCTTTCAGATGATAAATCTGAGCGTTTTTGTAGAACAGCTCATATTTATCACTGTCAGAATAATAAAAAAATTACAGAGAGAAACAAAGAAAAGTGGTGTTTTAAAACAAAATAATACATTTTAAATACCAAAAAGTCTCTCCCAATCAAAAAAAAAAATATAGTAGATCAGTGCAGTTGATGCTCGAAAAGTTCTCCTTGTTCGGCTAGCCTATTATAAAAACCCATTCTGACGTTACGGAGCATGTTTGGGGTAATAGTTTAAAATGCTTCCGTTATTTTAGTTCCTTCTTTTTAGGACGTTCTGCAACGTATTTTTTGGGTACGTTTTAAAATGCGAGTTGCGAGTTTTTAAAACGTCCGTTTTAGTAGTTTTTAAACATGTCCTTTTTAGGTACGGGAATTTTGGGGACCTAAAAGAACTTAAATGTTTTAAAAACGCCCAATATGAACGTTTTTTAATCATCTTATTTTGAACGGTTTTAAAACGTATTTTTTAGGTATGGGGATGTTGGGACCTAAAGAAACCTAAAAAGTACGTTCCTGGGATGTCCGGTGTTACTAAGGTTGTTATTGGGTATCTTTTTCAAGATACGCCGATGTACCTAACGTTTAGCTAATTAACAAATTTAATATTTATAGATTTAAACAGAATTAAAAATCAAGTGAAGTAACTTTGTTTAAGTTCTTGAAAGTTGGTAACTGTGTAATTAGGCAAGTAGTGGAAATTGTGCTTATTATTATTGCATTGTTTGAATTCAACTTTTTATAGATAAGTTTTACCTCTTTTTGAAAAGTTTTTAACATAATGGATACTTTGGACATTGGCGCACCCAGGAATATGTCTTGGGGTTGCGTGAGGCCTCTGAGGTTGGTTATTTTTAACAGCGCCGCAGTCAGAGGTAATTTTGATTTTGAAGGGGCGAAGTCACCCCAACAGCCCCCACCCAATTGCGCCCCTGCTAATTAGATTATGTATAGGTTTTAATTTCTTTTCTTTTTGGAATTTTTCACTTTTTCGATCTTTTGGATTTTTTGAATTTGATCAATATTTGATCCTTTCTCTATCGATCCTTTCTCTTTTTCATCTTGTTTACGCCACCCCATATCTAGCCGCTACGCAACATTGATTATTTTTATATAAAAAAATCTTTCAATGCCAAACTGGACATTCAAAATGTGCCAAAAACTGTGCATTTCTTTAAAAATGCTGTCAACCGTATAAAAATCCTGCATTCTTTTAAATAAGAGATACATCATGGGGGACAACAACAGCGAGGGCAGGCTCCCTTCGAATCGTCGAAAATCGACAATTACTGAAGATGAAGAAATGATGGCCGGTATTACAAGGGCGATTGCCCAGTCTGGGCATCGTTCAAAGACAAGCATGACCATGCTTACAATGCAGGAGAATGTTCGAGAAAAAATGGTAAGAAAACATCTTAAAATTTTGTGACCCATACATCTCTGGTTTGGTGGTCAAAAGTAGCTCAACAGACTATGATGCTCAGACTAAAGACCGCTTGACGAGGTTCAGTTGCATGCAAGATTAAGGTGCCTGATATGACATCTATTGTATAAACAAACAAATAGATCTCATTCAGGGACACTAATCTTGCATGCAATTGCAATTGTATTGCTCCATATCAAGCGGCCTTAAGCAAGGTGCGAAGACTTGCATGACTCGGCATTACAGGCGCGATGAGATCTACTCCGACAACTGCGATGGAGGTACTCTTAGCCTTCCCCCACTTGGTATTACAAGGAGAGCCAAAAATGGGACCCTATCGACTTTAGAAGTTTATGCAATTACCATTAAGAATACATACCAGGGAAGAAGGGCTTCTGGATATTCCAATCCTACTCATGATCCTATATGAACCAATTTTCGAAGTAGTCATGCAGGAGAGAGCAGCATAGTCAAAGACAAAACAACCCACTGCCACAGGAAAGGAAAATAAAAGATTTGCATTTTCCACTTGGACATTACCCGACAGTCTTTCAAACAGAAATCTTTGCCATCTTAGAATGCGCAAGAGAAAATACTAGAATGGAACACTTGGGTAAGGCCATATCTATATACTCAGATAGCCAGGCGGCCCTTAGGGCGCTCATGCGCCCGAAGGTTACCTCAAAACTAGCGTGGGAATGCCTTGCTGAATTAGTGAAACAGGCGGAACGCAATAGAAAAAAACTATTATGAGTGCCAGTACACAGAGGTATCCAAGGTAATAAAAAAACTAACAAACTAGGAAGACAAGGATCGTCAGAAAAATATATTGGGCAGAAAGACACGGGCTAAGACACAGTAGACTGGATGCCAAACTCAAAAAAGACCTTCTTAGTTACAGTAGGATGCAAGTGAGAACTACAATATAGAAGAGTAAATTTGTAGGGTACTTCAAGAACAAGCTGCAAAAAAGGTATATTTTTGTATGTTTGGCATGGTGGTAGCTAACATCAAAAGCTAAATTTTTTTAACTGATAAGGCTCATTTTTCTGATTTCAAAAATATATAATATGTTGCCATTTAGTCCAGCCGTTATTGAATATAATTTTTAAAATGCAAATATTTCAACAACGGCTGGACTAAATGTCAACATATTATATATTTTTGAAACTAGAAAAAGGAGCCCTATCAGTTTAAAAAATTACATACAGGGTGTTTTATTTAAAAGAATAAACCATATTTCAATAGTTTGACAAGTGTATGACATATGTCATATTTGACATCAGATTCTGATGATTTATGAAAAATTATTTAACTGTCCTAATTTAAACGCTATACTGTTAGATCAATAATAACAAAGATAGCCATTAAGTAAAATATGGTCAATTTATTCAAATCACCCGGCACGTGACATACGTCAACTTTTTTGACATTTTTAAAATATCTGTGTTTTGTTTAACGAGATGTCTTTTTCAGTTTTTTTTTGTTAAATTTCGAAAAAATAAACAAAAATGTTTTTTTTTTTACTTTTTCGGCCGCCATCTTTAAAAAATAAATAAATTATATTTTTTTTGTACATTACAATTTAAAACTAATTAATGTTAATATAAAACTACATATCTTGGTTAAAAAAAAATTACCAAACTAAAAAGATACTGTTGTATTTATATTTTGAACGCCGCCATCTTGGATAATAATGGACATATGTCATTTATTATCAAATATTTAAAATCGGCGACCCCCATTTTGTATAAATCGATATATTACACGGCAATACTAGTTTTATCAAACAAGAACAAAAAAATAACTTTTTTAACTGAACTTCGGCCGCCATCTTAAAATGTTAAATGTTAAATTGTAACTTTTTCTGAATTTTTACACAATTTGGCTTACGACTGATAAAATCCAAAAAATTTTTTAATAAAAATTTTATTTGTTCTACAGGTTGAAAAGATCTGTTTTAGTTTTGACAAATTAAGCGCCATCTTTGTGTCGGCGGGGAAACTTATCATTTCTTTTAAGCATGTTTAAAGAGCTGGCCAGTAGCTTTATTATGAGTTATTAAAAGTAAATATCGCACAAAAAATACAGAAAATATCAAAGAAAAACTATTTTTTTTATAAAATAGCCGCCATTTTGTTTTGCAGTGACAGGTGTAAATTTTTTTGACATTTTTAAATTGAGTAGATCCCACTTAAAGTAAATTTATCAAAATTAAATTCATTTCTCTTAAAACAAGGAAATCATTTTTTTTCTTAACTTTGGCAGCCGCCATCTTGGATGGAGGTCGGAAAATCGGGGATCCTCGAATGAAAATTTAGCTTTTGGGTTTAGGTACTACTATGCCAAATATAAAAAAATATATCCTTTTTGCAGTTTTATTTTACAAATTTTCTCTACTAATAGGAATCATGACCGGCCATATGGTGGTCAAAGTTCTCTTGCCTCAAGAAGCAAGCCGTCTAACTGCCAAGAACTCCTTCGGCAGAAGGATTAGAAGCCGATACGACACCTTGTGTAATCTACAGTCTACAACCAGGAACGCAAATTATCAACCAGGAACGCAAATTATTTCTTCTCGGTCTCCACGTTTCCATGCAGCGGCGTAGCGTGCCCGAAAGGGCGGGGGGGGGGGGGGCGACAGCTCAAAAGGGCGCCTCTGAAAACTGAAAAAAAACCTTGTTGCCAAAAAAAAAAAGGTCATCATGTGTGACGGCGCGGCCGACAGGTCAAAAGGGCGTCTCTCAAACATCTTGCGACCAAAAAAAAAAACAAAAGGTCCTCATGTCGTTAGTTTCCTTTGGCGCCCATTCAATTGGCCGTTGCCGGCCCGACTTAATAAAGCTGAGGGCGCTTCGGCCACCAATGGGGCGCCACTACCCAAGGGGCGGGGGGGGGGGGGCGACGAACCCCCCGCGCCTCCCCACGCTACGCCGCTGTTTCCATGTACCAAAGCTTTAACACCTTCTCCTTTAGACGAAATTCAAAGATGCACGATTAGCCAGATATCAAGAAATGCAGCTACCCCACAGACACGTTTGCGACATGACCTCCATCTACTTGGGAGTAGACCCTCAGGAAGTGTTGGAAGGAGTTTGCGATGCAGATAGCCAGGTTCAATCCGTAGCCGATTTGATGGAAAAAGGTGGAACGCGAAGTGCTATGTTCTTTTACCAGAACGGACTTCCCTTTCAATTGGGTAAGATAAAATACTTGGACATAGCGGAAATGAAAGAGGTTGATTTATGAATATCGTTGGAATTTTTCCTACCTAAGTCAAGAATCTACTTCCAGGTTGATCAGATAAAATCAGAAATATTTCTTTAAAATATGTCATACATACTATGCTAGTAGTAGTTAACTTTTCCATGATGACCCTTTGTATAATGCCAACAAAAATAGATTTTTGGACAAGAGGTCCAAAACAAAAAACCAATTTTTAAAATTTTTTGAAGTATGTATTATATATTGAGTGGTCGATTTAACTTGAGACGGCCCGATATAGCAAAAACGGTACAAGTTTTTGAAAAAAAAGCTCAAATAGAAATTATTGTATGTTGTGGTAGAAAGAAAATTGACATCCTTTTCAAGGATTTTTTAACGCGAGTCATTCGTGACGAATCGGCATCGGTCACTTTTGTTAGACCCTGTGCTAATGCTAGAAAGGTATCAGATCCGTCATAATATCATTTCTTTTACTTATTGCTACAGGTAATAGGCTAGAAACAAAAATTTAAAAAAGCATTTCTGATTATGCTAAAGTTAAAGCAAAATTAAAAATGAGAAGTGGTTGTAGTCAAATAATAGTATTGATTGGACTTTTTTTGAATCCACCACAAAAAGCAAAAAATTTATCAGGAAAAATAGTTTACTTCTGTTACCTTTTTTAGAAACTGGAAGATTTGTTCCATCACTAAAAGGCCCAGTTAAGCGAGTTTTTGTTACAGACGGAGTGGAAATGTCACTCGACGAAAAAGCTATAGTAGCTTACAAACCAAATGATGTTACACTGGATTTGAGAACTATAAACGATGTTAGTATACAGTGAGGTCATGTGGGTATTTCATATGAGGGTGGTCTTTTAAGTTTTAAATATACACCTGTAATAAAATAGTAAAACTTTTAAAGACTTTATTGTTTCTCGAAGTATTCTCCACGAAAATTAAAAATTAAACCAGTTGTCAAAGCTGTAATTCCACTCGTTGGTGGGTACTGTTAAAATTGCATTCTTGAAGGCGTCGACTCCTTCCTCTGGCGAGTGAAATCTTTGACCACGCAGTCCATTCTTGATTTTAGGAAAAGTATAGAAATCGTTGGGACTTAGGTCGGGACTTTGCGGAGGGTGGTCCAAGAATTCGACGTTTTGCTGAGTTAAAATTTCAATGGCTTTTTGTGCTTTGTGCGAATGCATGGTCTTTGTGGAGGAGGTTTCGTCACTAGGGGTTTGATTTTCGAAGCGCAGCGACAATCGGCAGTAACAGTCCTTTGATTTTCCAGTGGAATTATTGCTACATGACCTTGTTTTGAGATGTGGCGGCCATCTTTTTGGATACACTTCGAGAACGGATGACTTTTGTTGGCTTTTCTTCATACTGGAATACCCAAACAGACGAATGACGTTTATTTTCGGGTTCATATGAGTAAATCCACTATTTATCACCACTGACAATGCAGTACACTGAAACAACTGCAAAAAGAAATGTCAAATGAGATATTATCCTATCTCTCAACCAGGGCTATCAAAACGGACGGGCCACGATCCTCCACTTTGTTGACGTCACATCCGGGGCTGATTTTTTTTTGATGGTCACGTCACGACACAGCTGATTGTCTTTAAAATATTGAAGTTGGAATGACGGTTCATGAACATTCGACTTTTTTAAAAATAAAGCCGGTTTTGAGATTGTTTTTACTATATTCTTGCAGAACAATTTTTTTTAAATGTATAGTAATTCTTAATTTCTTAGAGCCGCTTCATTAGCTCACACAAAAATTAAATTTAAAACAGAAGCGATTGTGACACACACAGATGACAAAGTCAAATACTTGTCAAATATAACAGTTGGCATGCGGTACATGGCGGGTAATTTGAATTCAAAATAAAAAATGCTAAATGTTGAAGATTTTAATCTTTTAATCACCTTGCATCCTTACAAAAGTTTGGTGGAATATGAGGATAGTGTCTGAGAATATTTGACTAAAATTTCGCGGAAATCTGTAGTGCGATTTTGAAAATATCATAAAAAAACGTCTGACCTCCCATAAGACCCAATGTAAAAGTCAGCCCCCAGAGAACAGCTGATTTTTTAGGGTCGTGGCCTGTATTTTTTTGTCGGCCTTGTCTCAACGTCAGTCAAGGCCAACACAAAAATAGAGGCCACGACCCTGAAAGCTGTTCTCCCGGGGCTGCATTTTACATTGGGTCTTATGGGAGGTCAGACGTTTTTTTATGATATTTTCAAAATGGCACTACAGATTTCCGCAAAATTTCAGTGAAATATTCTGACACCATCCCGATATTCCACCAAAGGTTTGTAAGGAAGCAACATGAATAAAAGGTTAAAATCTTCAAGATTTAGCATTCCTTATTTTGAATTCAAATTACCCGCCATGTGCCACATGCCAACTGTTATATTTGACATGTATTTGACTTTGTCATATGTGATTTTCACATTCGCTTCTGCTTAAAACTTAATTTTTGTGTGAGCTAATGAAGCGGCTATAAAAAATTAGGGCTTACTATACATTTAAAAAAAATTGTTCTGCCAGAATAAAGTAAAAACAATCTCAAAAACGGCTTTATTTAAAAAAAATCAAATATTCATGAACCGTCATTTCAACTTCAATATTTTAAAGACAATCAGCTGTGTTGTAACGTGACCATCAAAAAAAAATCAGCCCCGGATGTAACGTCAATAAAGTGGAGGATCGTGGTCCGTCAATTTTGATAGCCCTGCGTCAGTCAATAGCGGTGTCACTTCAGCTGAAATCAATGTTAAAAATACTGAAAACCACTAAATTGTCCTGCCCGAGGTCCTGCCCCTGGAACCTGAAACAACAACCCAGAAGTTATTGGCGTCAGCAATCAATCTTCAAAATGCTTTCAATTGTAATTTTACCATCAACATTTATTTTAAACAATAATTAAGGAGTTATTACTTATTATAAAAACCAATAATAATTTAAAAAACATTTTTTTTAATATTTTGTTTTTGATTTCTGCACGCTCGAAGAAAAAAATACTGTTCTTAACTCTAGCGGGAAATTTCTTTTCCGCACTTGGTTGCTGACGGAACTCGATACGCATCGTTCGGCCCACTGCAATCGCATGCGGAAAAGTAACACTTTCCGCACATGTTAGGAACTATACTATAAAGTAATAGTTTGTTTTAGGAATGTTTTTTTATTACAATCGACACAGAGAACGGTAATGTAAACATCGCCCACATTGCTTACAATATTCTGTCACATCTGATAGATCCACCTTTAAAAATGACAAAAGAGTGGGGTGATCTCCAAAAGACGGCTTTAGGAAGAACACAGAAGATAAACTTTTTGGGAGGCTTTAACTCATTTGTGGACTTTTTAGACAGTAAGTAGCATAAAAATTAATAATACGAAACATTATTACATATTAAAACCAAGGTCTAGTACGTTTATTATAAGAGTATACTCGGTGTTTTTACGTTGAGTTGCCTAACTATACATGTTGTATAATCAATGGTATTAATCAAAAACCCCTAAATGTTTTAGAAACAAAACTAGATCTGGAGGGCATTGTCAAATTCGATGTAGATCGTACTATTCTAGACGATATCGGAGAAGATAATCGAGAAAGTGAATTTTTCAATACGGCATTAATTCAGAAAGTAGAAAGCATAGTCAGAGTGTGGCAGAAAATTATGGAAAGGGTAAATAAGTTTACCAGATCTTTTAAAACTATAAAAACAACACAATATTGGCTTTAATTTTAAACAGGGTGTCCTCAAGTCGATGTTTTTGGTATTTCTAAGGAAGTGAATCGATCCAACTTGCAAGCCTCGATTTTTAAAAAAAAGTTATATTTTAAGAACTCAAATCAAACAAGTTTTCGTGGCTAGATTTTTGTTTTTCTGGTATTTTTCCGTAGACAGGTCGAAAGCTTAACTTCACGGGGGTCCAAGATCTAATAGACAGCTAATAAGTGTTGACAGTTAACTGTTTCGTCCTTATGACACTCTTCAGAACACTGCTTGATCAATGTGACATCCTTGTTAAGTCTACGGTTTTGTCTCCCACTCTACGTTTCTAGTGAGAAAACAAAATAATGTACTCTGCAAGAAGCGCCATCTACCGAATTACGAGAGAAACTAACATAGCAGCAGGTGAGGAAAACTGCTATATCACCGATCGATGAAAATATCGATTAAAAGAGAAACTCCATCACGTGACCTACGACACACATTGTCTGTTAAGTCAGATAAACGCGTTTGAGTTTATTCCGCCATTAAGACGCCGGCATCGCGACTGTTAACGAAGTTTAACGCCAAATACTAAAAAACCGAACTGATTTGCACAATGCATCATTTTTTTACAAAATTCCATCCTTAAAATAATGGTCTCAGGAAACAGTTCCTAAGATTTTTTTAACTTGCAGGCTGTGTATCCATGTCTTTTTCAAATGTTTCGAATTATTCTGGAAGGAATATCATCGGATATCTCTTTAGCAATGGCTGAATTTGAACAAGGGCGGAGTACTTCAGTCGCAGCGCAAACGGCAGTTTCTTGCTGTAGGCGTTGTTCCAATTTATTGTCGCTACAAATTTATCTAAATGGTTCATTATATTCAAAATGGGAATTTTGTAAGGAAAATTACTCTCCTCATACTGAGTAATAAACAAATTTACTAAATCCTGGGCGGAGTTTTCTGCAAAATACCATTTTAATATTTGAACCTTTTTGTCGATAGTAAATTTTACTCCGGCTTAATGCCCGAGAAAAAAATTTGTAAGGTTTATAAAAACGCAATTCTTACCTTCTTCTCGCTTTACAGGTTTAAAAGAAAAGACAATCTCGATACCGTAACGCGACGTCGTTGGATCTCCCTTGATAGTGAGCTCTTGTCTACCTGCCTATAATTTTTGCTCTGGTGTTTCCCTTCTTCTTTAACTATTAGTTCACGGTCCGTTGCGTTATGCTGAGATGGGGTTACACATTTATGTTTCTCTTTTTATCTTAACACCTGCTAAATCAGTTTTTCTCTTTCTAAGCAGGATTTTCATGGTCACTATAGCCGTTGCACCAACAAGATATTGAATGGAAGCTTGTTGTTTATTTTTTTAGTGTTTGGTCCAACAAGATATTGAATGGAAGCTTGTTATTGCCTTTTTTAGTGTTTGGTACAGTACCGTCAAATAAGAAAAGAAAACGAATTTGTTGGGCCAAATGTAGAAATCGAATATTGGAGAAGACAACTTGTCAGATTTACTAGCATTGTAGAATTTTTGGAGACAGAGGAGTGCTCAATTTATATTGGCTTTTTAAAGTTTATGGCAAAAATCAAAATTTGTCAGGTAAAAAATTAATGTATGTTTAATTAACTACATTTGGAAATTTAATAAAAATTATATGCCTTGGTGTGCAAATATTTATTAAGGGATAACTTATGGTATGAGCTTCTAACAGTAGTAAGTGGGGAATATTGGCATGACGAAATCGGTTCGGACTTGTCATATTTATTTTTAACACGACGTTTCGGAAGTATAACCGTTTTCAAGTGTAAACTAAACAATCTAGTCAACCAGCTACTACTTGGTGTGTAGTCAGGTGTGACGATGGCTGTCCCCCTTTTTTTTATCCTAAAACCTTTTTTTTTTCATAAGGAGTACTTTCCATATGTTTGGTATGTTTGGTTGAATGAAAACTTCAATTTTAGATCTGGAAAAAGCATGTCTACTGCGTATTTGATACGCGAAACGAGTGTTCTGATAACCTAAAGTACCTGTACTCGTTGGAGACATACTGGGAACCACTTTACAGGCTGGAACCACCTGATTTGCTGGCATATATCCCGCCTCTTTTACACGCGGTTCGATTGGTCTTTACAACGTCTCGGTAAGAAAATTAACTAAAACTTCTTCATAAATATTTTCAAATTGCAAAATCTTTAAGCACGAAATGTGTAGCCTCTTTCTTCGTCTTTCCAAATTCTGTTTCAGCAATAAAGTTTGAAAAATATTATAGCATTTGCAACCATTCTCCCATATGTATTTATGTGTTGTTTCCTAAATTGTTAACTTGAATTGAAGGGACCAAATACAGTCTTCTTTTTCTATGGTATCACAAAAAAGTTTGGATGATTAACAAAGTTTGGATGGCACAAGGATTAGCCAAATCAGTAAAAATTCAAAATAAACTACGCTAAATTTGTAAGAATAAGCAATTTACAGATATAGAAACCACTTAAACAGACTAATAAAAGCAACAGAAGAAAATAACTTTAGAAAAAAATTTGATGAGGGAAAAGGAAATTTGAAAAATAAGAAAAACAATATCGATATCAAACAAATACGTAAAGAACAAAATCAAACAACAAATGAAAAGGAATTTGCAGATACTTTTAACGATTATTTTATAAATGAGGGAAAAAAATTTGCAGAATAAATTGAAATTCCAAATAGAAATAAACCAAAGATATAACATTGTAATAATATCACAACACCAAATGAAATAATTCAAACAATTAAAACATTAAAACCTGACAAAGCACCAGGATATGATAATATAACGTCTGAAACTCTGCAACAAATAGCACCTAAAATCAGTGAACCCTTATGTTATATTTTATATATAACCTTTTCAACAGGGCAATGTCCAACTCAGTTATCTCTTATATCTTTTAGATACTACAACAGCAGTTCCAATGTTGCCGCCATTTTGGTTAAAGTAACCAATCAGATTATTAAGATTTGCAGGGAGTATATTAACTGCAAAGGTACTAAAACCGTCTGGAATCAGCTTAAGGCTGAGGTCCTGAAAAAAATTGAGGTAATTCATAAAGTTAAAAACTTACCTTTATGTAATTCTGTCCCTCTAGACGATGCAAGATATGGCTATAATAACTGGCCAAGCCTAAGGTCACTAGATCCCGAAGAGGAATTTCGTGATCTAGTAACGTTAGTCAAACCATTAAATATAAAATATTGGTCTGTTATAAGTGCATTAAAACAATCGGATAAAATTATGACAACATGCTGACAAGTATGTATATGAGACTCGAAAGACCTGAATTAGTCTATAATAAATAAAAAAATATAACATAATTAGTAAAGACAGACGCTATAGAAAATGCTTAAAGCAGAATATTGAAAAGGACATACTTACAAAAAAAACAATCTTGCTAAAGAAAAGAAATAGCTAAAAAAATTTACAATATTTGCCAGTTAAACTGTCAAAGAATGTAGGGAAACTAATGTAGGTGTATTTTATAAAGTAGTAAAACTTTATATATAATTCTCTTTTTAAGGTTTGTCTCGATATCTATTTAAAATACTATCAATGTTTCCGCCGAACTCAAAAAAAAATGGAAGAAGATGGAGAAAAACCACTTAACTGTTCGGAAAGTCTTATATTTGGCAAATTTGAAACTTTTAAACAGCGATGTGAACAGGTTTGTATGTCTAATTTTTTAAAACGTCTTGTAAGTATGGTTGCATTTTCAAATAAAGACGCTGCACCCAGTATAATCACAAAGTATATAGCCTACTTTGTGGTATAATAGACCATTTGCTGGTGGACATGGATGAGCGTAATGGATTGCAAGCGGTTTTCGACTGGTAAGAGGGTGACAAAATCACTCGACTGATATCTCATGATTTAATTGTCAAAATTTCATTCGCCAAAATTGAATAAAACCAGAAGAAAATTTAGCCGGTAAATTGTTTTCTCTTGTATGATATTCGACAAGACTATTACAATATGAATTTTCAAAGTTTTGCCATTTTGGTCATATGGGATATGCTAAAATTCGCTAAATGATGTTTTTCCGAATCTGCACTCACAGTGTGGCTTTTTGGCATCTCTATGGCTCCACTATACTGTAACTCGGTGCTTTTGTAGATAAAATGTATAGTTTGTAAAATATGAATTTTCAAAGTTTTGCGATTTTGGTCATATGGGATCTCATATGCTAAAATTCGCTAAATGACGTTTTTCCGAATCTCCACTCACAGTGTGGCGTTTTGGCATCTCTATGGCTCCACTATACTGTAACTCGATGCATTTGTAGATAAAATGTATAGTTTATAAAACATGCATTTTCAAAGTTTTGCCATAAATAACCATTTTATTTTTAGACGTTAATATTTTTGTGATCTCTTACATAATAATAATGGATAATAGAGCCTACTACAATAGGTTATTTGATTTTTAGATTGTTTTGGTACTAACAACGACCACTAAATACTCGATTCTCCAAGCAAGTACTATTGAGGGCATCGATGTCTTTGCCAACAAATTTAAACAATTCTTCAAGGAGATTTCTTCGCAGAAATATGACGCGTTGAATCACAGATTGCCTTATTTTGAAGCGGACTATAAAATATTTAGACAGAACGTTGTAGATACCGAGTGGCAACTCGAGGAGTTTGTGGGAGAATGTTTGGAGAAAATTTCGGATGTTGATAACATTTTACGATTATTAAAAAGGTTAATATGCATTATGCAAATGTTAATAACCTGTAAAAGTCATATTTTTTAAATTTTTTTAATAGTTTACTTTCCAGTGGTTATTTTTCCCATTTATCAAAATTTTTTTTTAACTTTTTTATTGCCAAAGCTATTCCATAACGCCCAATGTAAAAACTAACAGTTGATTTTTTTAGGGTCTATATTTTTTTGTTGACCTTGGTGTAACATTTGTTTTGTAGGCCTTTCAAACTGGCCTTGGACTTTAAAAACTTAGCTGTTAGGTGTACCGGTTTTTACATCATCCTTATGGGAGGATTGAGGGATTTTCAAGTGTGTTTTTACTATTGGATTTAAAATCATACCTTTTGTTTTGTTTACATTTAATTTTAATTTGTTTGCGTTTAGCCAACGTACTACATTTCTTCATTCTGAATTTATCTCAAAAGTTAGGTTTTCTAATAAAGTTTCTCTTAAATAAATTAATGTATCATCTTCGTCGTTTCTTCAAAAAACATATTATATCATATAGCATTGAAGATTAGGTCTTGTCTCAGCTTTTGATTGAGTCCCTTTCTCAACTCATCCTAACTTCTTATTTATTATATCATAGACATCCAAATCATTTTTTAGATTCGAAAAACTTAACCTGGAATGTTTACACCTAGAAGAACGGTATTTGGAAGCCATGATGCTTTTGCAACAAGAGATAGAATACATTCGAGACAGGTACAACGAAGAGAGGCAGAATCCGCCGCTTCCATTTAACATGCCACCTGTGGCTGGCCGGATAATGTGGATTAGGCAGTATTACTCGAGAATCACTACTCCGATGGAAATTTTTAAGACAAAAGAGAGGGTAAGTATCTATAGATAGTAGGATCCACAGACTTCAGGTAGGATCCCGGCAGAAATGCGTCGGGTCGTCGGCCCTAACGGAGTGGGCCAAGAAAGGAATAAAAAAGGAATGGACCAATACAGGAAAAGCCAGAGAGTCAAAGGAGTGTGACCGAATACAGCAAGTCCCGTAGGAACTGGCTACTCCGCTGAATACGAAGAGAGGTAGGAGCCATAGTAGGAGTTTTCACCGGATATTGCGTTCTACAAGGACACTTGGCGAAGATGAGAGTGAAGAAGGACGCGATGTACGAGCGATTTTGGGCCGAAAACGAGACCTCGGTGCATTTTCTTGCATATTGTGAAGCAAACAAGGAGACAAGAGGAGAGGTATTCGAAGAGGAAGATTTCCATGGTTTTTTAAAAACTTTTTAGTGGGGAGTGTGGGAATTTATCAGCCTTGCGGTGCAATGCCGTTTCCATCTCACAATCATCCATTTAAATTTTGGATGACCCCTAGTTAACCTTCAAATCAGCTTAATGTTAAAACAAAACAAAACAAAACCGTTTGATTTGTCATGTCTATAAACCACTACTGTTCCGATTGTAAAATTTTTAGGCACCTGATTTTTTTATTTCATTTTAAAAGTCAAAAGCTTTAGAAAGTATTTCCGCATTCATAATTAAAAAAAAAAGAGAAAAAAAATCTTATAAATCAGTAGTTTACTAAAAACCAGACAGAATTAAACCGACTGCAACCGATATAACCACATTATTTTCACTGGTAAGGGTTACTGCAACTAGAAAAAAAATCGGGATCTGGGTATTATAAATATTTGCCATTTTATGGAGCTGTTTATTACTAGTGTCCCTAAATAATTTGACAAAGTCGCAGTCAAAACAGCGTGAATGTTATCTAAGTCCATAGGAACATTTCTATCTACTTCAATAAAAGCTGAACCTGCTGCAGATAATAATCTAGACTCAGAACTCAGAGGTCTAAGTGCGTTTTCGCTATTCATCCATTTATATTTGTTTTTCTCCGACGCAGAATTTTTAATAGCGCTTAAGAATTTGTTAATTGGAGCAATTATACAACGTTTTATTGTAGAATATTTCATCTGCACTTCAGCTGATTTGATGATATTCTCCAATAATTTTTGTAGTTCTGGTTCCTCCAGTATGTAAACTAGGAACATATTTGAAATGGCTTCCAAAACTACGTCAATACGTGCTTCTTTCATGTCTCGAAGTTCTTTAACAACCATTTCAATATAATCGAGATCTTTAGTTACATGAGTTACATTTTGGGCAAAATGGGTAAAAACTGAAGTGGTATCGTAGATCGAATTTAATCGTTTCTTATAATTATTTGTAAGAATTAAGAATTTTTTTCTTGCAAAACACAAAAACTAAAAAAATTAAGTAAGTTAGTTTTTTTAATTTTTAAAATGGTTTTGTCGAGTTTGGGCAGTCCCTGATGGCGTAAAGCCTAATAGGAAACCTTGCTGGTGGAGTCGAGTTACTCATATTTGTACAAGTATTTTTGGTTATTCATCTAGTTATAGGTCATATCGCACCCTTAAAACGAAAACGCACTCTCACACCTCAAAAAATTAAATTGTTGGAACAAGCTATGGTAATTTAAAACTTTAAATATATTTTTTTATTATTTGTGATTTGAATGAGCGAGTGACAAACTGCATAATCTTATTTTAAAAAGTGAAAATCTTAAAATTTCGAGATTCGAGAGACTGTCACTCTCGTTCTGAGGGTGCGATACATAAACAAATTATTCGTCCCTTTCTTCATCTTCGTGTTCAGGTTGTTCTGCAGCTAGGTCTCAACTGTCCTCTAATTGACCTTAAATAAACAACATGTAGTTTAACTTGAATATTATCACACAAAACTTTATAAATATTTTCCCCAAAAACATCTACAATACCAAGGGGCCAGTCCATGTCTTACAGAGATCTTTGCTTAGTATTTCTAAATTCTCGAACAATAACTTGATCTAAAATATCGAACTTAGAAATTATCGAACATTTTAAATATAAGAACTATCAAATTATTTAGGGACACTAGTTATAACCACATAAGGATTAACGGTTAATTCCGGATGACCGCTTGGGTAGTAGAGTATTTATGATTCCTGTAGGACCTTGATGTTCTTAAATAGGTGAATTCCGTTTAATTTATCACCTTCCAATTTCTATTGTTTTAGTTAATATTCTGAGCTTATCCTAACACATATTTTTGTAGGTTATGATGCACAGAAAGGCTCAGAAATGTATACAACTCTTCAACGCAATGTCCTTGTGCTTTGTCTACTATGAAAACATTTACCATGATTCTTGGTATGAATTTGCAGGACAGGTAACAACCATTTACCTTGATTGCAAAAAGTCTCACTTTACTACATTTTTTTATTTTTTTTATTTGTCAAACACACTGTGTTTTTTTTTTATTACAATCTAGTCAGTAAGACTAATTAGCAATTTTGTTTTAACTTAATTTACTAGAAAAGTCAGATTTAAACTTAGGGTTCACTCAACAGTTCTCCCCGCTTTGTTTAGTCTGTAACTCACAATTGTGTTGTGTTTATAGCATTATTTTGTTTTATGTGTAATTCACTTAGTTTACTAGCTCAAACGGCTTCACTCTTTTTAGTCGTCGAACTAGCATAGTATTGTCTAGAAGCTGAATTGCTTCCACATTCACATGCCGATGGAGTCTATCTTCATGGCTTTTTGCGTACTTTTTTATAGTCTCTGCTACAGTTTCGATTTTTAGATCTCGATGAAGGTCACTATTTCGAACGTACCAAGGTGCATTCACAATGTTTCTTAATACTTTATTTTGAAATCTCTGTACAACTAGAATGTTACTCTCTTTAGCACAACCCCATAGTTGAATACCATATGTCCATACTGGTTTCAGTATTTGTCTATAAAGCAGTAACTTATTATGAATTGTTAAATTGGACTTCCTTCCAATTAGCCAGTTCATTTTTCTATACCTTATCTCAATTCTTCTTTTTTTTTCTTAACATGTGCTTTCCAGCGCAATTTGGTATCAAGTGTCATACCTAGATATTTTGCCTGATTCGAATATGGTACTGGAATGTTGTTAATTGTTATTTGTATGTGATTTATATTTTTGTTTGTAAAATCAACATGAATTGATTTGGTTTCATTTAATTTTATTCGCCACTTTGTGGTCCAACTGTGAATTTGGGTGACTGCATCCTGAAGTTTCTCTATGCATTTTTCAATAGATTTTTCTACCATCAATAAACCAGTATCATCGGCAAATGTTGCTAAGTGACAATTTTCTGGCTTTGGGATATCACAAGTGAATAATAAGTATAGATAAGGGCCTAGTACGCTACCCTGGGGCACGCCTGCTTGAATTTCTCTTAAATTTGAGTATGAGTCTTCCTGTTTTACTCTAAAATGTCTATCAGATATGTATGATTCCAAAATATCCGAATACTGTTTTGGCAGAAACCTTTTTAGTTTAAAATTAAGGCCTTCATGCCACACTTTGTCAAATGCTTGTGCTACATCTAGAAAAACTGCAGAACAAACTTTTCCCTCTTCTAGTGCTTTTTCTATTATATTAGTAATTCTGTGTACTTGATCTATCGTGGAATGCTTGTCTCGAAAACCAAATTGATGAGATGGAATAATTTCTTGTCTTTCTATGATGGGTTTTATTCTTTTAAGCAATAATTTTTCATAGAGCTTGGATATAATTGGCAGCAAAGATATTGGCCTGTAAGATGACACGTCATGGAGTGGTTTTCCCGGTTTTGGAATCATGATAACTTCTGCAACTTTCCACAGTTTAGGTACGTACCTAAGCCTAAAAGACGCATTAATTAGGTTGCATAGTTTTACGATAGCTTTTCTGGGGAGTTGTTTTATGACTACCCCGTTAATAAGATCATACCCTGGGGCTTTTTTCGAATTAATATTTTTGATTTCTGTTAATATTTCTTTTGGTGATGTAAGCTTAATATGGTCCTCGATTTGATAGGGTTCATTTAAATGAAAGTGTTCATCTGGTGCTTCGTGGGGCTGAAATGTTTTTTCTAAATGACTTGCAAAAATATCTGCTTTTTCTTCGTTACTCCTTGCCCACTGGTTGTTAGATTTTCGTATGGGTGGAATTTGGATAATTGGTCTTTTAAAATCTTTGGTTGCTTTCCAAAGGGAATAGTCGGTATTTTTATCATCTGTAAGTTCATTAAGAAAATGGTTAATAGATTCATTTTTTATTACTAGAATTTCTCACCTAATGCGCTGCGTCATGTTGTTGAGATTTGTTTTGTCCCGAGGATCACGGCTTTGTTGCCACTTTCTTCTTAGTTTCCTTTTTTCCAATATAAGGTCTCTAATTTCCTTTGGATAGTTTTTTCCCTTAAAAATTCTCTTTGGTTTTGGACTGTTTTCCCAAGCTGCTTGTTGAATATTTGTAACAAAATAATCAACTTCTTTATCGATTTGTTCTGGCGTTTGCAATGGTACTGATAGGTTTATTTTTTCTGACAGACTTTGTTTAAAACTAATCCAGTCAGTCAGTTTATTAACTAGTGAGATATTTGCTTCTTTCTTTATTATGTTTTTACTAAGAGTTAGAATAATAGGTGAATGATCTGAGTGTAAATCAAAACTTTCTTCTATATCTACAAAACTTAAAGATATATTTTTGACTATAAAAAAATCAATTAGATCTGGAATTTTTCCTGGATCTGTTGGATAGTATGTGGGCTTACCAGTTGATATCGGCTCACATTGATATTCACTAATAGCTTGCAAAAGTTCTTTTCCTTTAGAGTTCGTCAGTCTAGATCCCCAGTAGGTATTTTTTGCATCAAAGTCACCTCCAATTATAAAACGGTTTCCTAATTTTCTGAGAAAATTAAGATATTGATTTTTCTTTAGTAAGTGCCTTGGTGGTATATAGACAGCACTTATGACTAATGTATATGTTTTGGTTTTTACACTTACTAATGTAGCTTGAATCTCTATGGTTTTATATCCCATCTCCTCATAGTGTGATATATTTTGTTTAATTATTACAGCACTTCCCCCATGTGCAGTATTGCTAGGGTGAGTTGTATGATACACTTTATAACCTTTAAATTTAATGTGAGACTGGTTAGTGAAATGCGTTTCTGACACAAGACAGACGTCAATTTTTTCTATGTCTAGAATAACTTGCAAGTCTTGCTGATGTTGCAAGAGACCATTGGCATTCTAAGCTAGGATTCTAAGATTACTGACCATTTTGAGGCATATTGGTAGCTCCGTTATTGCTACTTTCTAGTTTAGTTAATCGCTCATCAAGTTTGTTCAATTTCTCCAAAATTAATTGTAGTGTTTGTTCCATAGTATTTTGACTACTGATATTAATATCAGGTATAGTAGCTGTTGCTGCTACTTGGCTGTATGTCCTTGTCACAGAGTTTTGTGTGACTGTGTTTCTTGTCTGTTGGTTTTGTCTATTTGTACTCACGTTTGGTATGAGATTCGGTTTCTTAGGTTTATTTTTCAATTTTTGTATTTCCTTAGCAACAAGGCATCCTCTGTAGTTAGCAGGATGCTTGCCTCCACAGTGGATGCATTTTGGCTCAGATTCTTTTGGTTTGGGGCATTCTACAGTAAGATGTTTCCCCGTGCATTTTACGCAACGTGGTTCTTTAGCGCAATATTTTTGCGTGTGTCCATAAGATTGGCATCTTTTGCATTGAGGGACTAACTTTGAGGTTTTTAGTGCTTTTATTTCCACTTCAATCCCAAGGATAATGGAAATTTCAAAAATTTTGTTGATATCTTCATCGTGGCTAAATGTGAGCATAAACATGTTAAGAGGTTGTCTTGTTCTCCATTTAAGTTTGTTGCTGGCCTCCAGTGCCTTAAAACCTTTTTTTGGTAGATCAGCTACAATTTTTTGTGGGTCACATGAGAACTGTAGTCTATTCGCTATTACTCTAATTGGCCTTATTTGTTTGTTTTCGTATGAGTGCCATTGATGCTTTATTTCATTAAGCATTTTAGTAACCAGCCGATAGCTGTCTGCGTCTTGTACATTTATTTTAATATTTTCGTTATTTAAAACTTTTATTTTAACTCCTTGTATGATATTTAACTTTTCATAAATATCATTAAAATTATTTACGCCATTTACCATAATCGGTGGAGGTAATGGAGCTTTTTTAACCTTAGTTGGGGGTTCTTCATTTTGTGTTTTATTGGAGGGCTCTCCAGTGCCCGAGCTTTGTTGTGGTGGTAAGAGTGAAGTATCCATTCGACGTTTTTTCCAACTTTTCCTTTTTGTCTGATCCACTCAGTTTCTCTTGCCAGATCGTCCTCATCAGTAATGTAGTCCATGTCAGACTCTTCTTTTTTAGTGACTTTTGTCTCTAAATCTGCAAATTTTCTTTGCATACTTTCCAGTTGACTTCGGAGATAATCCACTTGTACACTAAGTGAATTTTTTCGTTTTGGGATTTTTTCCATTCGCTATATAAAACTTCTTCATTTTGTGTTCTAGCATGGCTATCCTGAAATTTACTTTACTACATGCGACGACATTGGCAGTTTAAAGTGTACTTTTCTGTTAGCGATAGGTAATGGTAATTTACATAAGACGTATGTTATGATGGATATTACACGCGATGACAAACAACAAACAATATGGATAGTGTATTCCTTACCCACAGCTGATTAAAATGTCTAAACACTTAAAAAGCCCCTACTTATATAGAACTTTGCATTATTAATGCAACATTTAATGTTTCGAAAAAAAAATAAAGTTTTTTTTTAGTTTTAAATTATTTGATAATTTTAAAATATTTTCAAATTTTTAATTATTATTGCTAAATTTGAGAATTTTTAAAAATTTATTCATACCCATAATGAATTTTGTTTAAACAAGCTTTTAGGTGGAAGAAAATTTCGTCACTTCTTAAGATTTTATGATCCTTACAGAGACGTAACTAGTATACTGCGGGCGTAACTGAGCTGGTACAATTCTGCTAAGACAATAATTTTACTAGTAATAGTGGTTGGTCGTAAATAAACTATTAAACATTCCTACTGGTTAGACACAAATTTAGTGTTTTATAGATTTTTAACTTAACTTATGTTTAGGTTCGGATTTGTCTCATTATGCCAATCATGACAAAGGACGAGAAAACAAGAAGATACAAAGTAAATTTTAACCCATACATTCAGGAGCTTATAAGAGAATCGGAATACATATACAAATTAGGACTTAGTAAGTGACGCCTTTCAGAAAGAATCCTCTCTCTCTTCTTATCTTGGATACAGCCGCTCTAAAAAGCTTTATTGAGGAACATCCAAACCATTCTCTCAAATTTTTTAACCAGTAGATTGTTCTTTCTACCCTTCATGTTCTTTTGATTTTTCCCTGCATAATTAGTTGAAGTAGGGCATATCTTGGTCCTCGGGTCACATGACCAAGATATTAAAGCTTTCTGCTTTTAATTGTCAGCAGTAATTCTCTCTCGATGTTTAGTAACTCTAGTATTTCTAAGTTAATTATTCGATGGACGCAAGATGCCTTCAGCATTCTTCTATACACCCACACCTTGAAAACTTCGAGCCCTCTGATTATCTCTGCACTTAATGTCCATGCCTCTAAGTCTAAGATTCAAGCTAAGACCTCTGCTGCGTAAAACTTTTTTAATATTATTGAAATTTAACCTTGCTTCTTCTATGAGCATTTTTATTTTTTTGGTGTAATCGTTATTACAAGTGATTGTAGTTTCAAGATAAGTATACTTCTTTTCCACTTGTTCGATGGGTTCACCTTTGACGTTTAGCTGTTCATTGTTATTCTGGACCATTTTCGTTATTTTAATGAACTTAGTTCTTTTTGCCTTGAGTGTGAGTCCATAGTCTTCGCTGTAATGAGTAATGTAATGAGTTTGTTTATAATTCTTTGAGGATCTTCAATGTTTTCCGCTAAAATTACGGTATTATCAGCGTATCTAAGAACAACTATAGGAACTCCATTTACTTTTATACATGTACTGTCATTTTTGATATATTTTTTCAGAATTTCTTTAGAGTAGGCATTAAATAAAATAGGGGAAAGCACACAACCTTGGCGTACACCTCTCTTGATCTTGATGGCCTCAGAGCTCTGTTGGTCCCCTCGGTTGCGTTTTGATTGTAATAAAGATATAAGATGATTTGCAGGTCGTGAAAAAAAAAAGAAAGAATCCTACAGTCTTTTAATATCTGATCAATTCTAAATTAGAAAAAATTACCTACTTTATTTTTTAGCTGTTCCTGATGCTGGACAAGTCCTTGTCTTTTGCAAGGAAAGGATCCTTAATTCTTACGAAAAAATTAAAGCTCTAATTGTAAGAAACGACAAAATTCGATCCACGATACCACTTCTATTTTTACCCATGATGCGAACCCAATTGCTCAAAATGGAGAATGCATTTATGGCTGGTTTTGCGACAATTACTTGGACTTCAAGAAAAATTGATGAATTTATAACCGATGTGACTACAGTTCTCGATTATATTGAAATGTTTGTTAAAGAACTTCGAGACATGAAAGAAGCACGTGTTGATGAAGTTTTGGAAACCATTTCAAATACGTGCCTAGTTTATATACCGGATGAACCAGAACCACTACAACAATTCTTGGAGAATAACATCAAATTTTGCCAAGATTTAGCAGCTGAAGTTCAGTTGAAATCTTCTACAATAGAACGTTGTGTCATTGAACTAATTAACAAATTCTTAAGCGCTATTGAGAATCCCGAATTTGAGAAGAACTTGTATAATTGGATGGACAGCGAAAAAGCACTTAGACCTCTTAGTTCTGGGTCTAGATTATTATCTACAGCAGATTCAGCTTTTAGAGAAGTAGATCGAAGTGTCCCCATGGACTTAAATAACATTCACGCCGACTGTATTGAAATGTATGCGTACTTTAACATTAAACTATCAGATGCTCTAATAAGAGCTACAAAAATGTCTTTTGAAAAAATCAAACAAAGGACTACAAGTATTGGTATGGGCGCCATTCCAATATTAAGCACATCTATGTTACTCCAAATTCCAATTGCTATAATAAGTCCAAATCTAGATGAAATACAAAGTTTATTTTTAAATGTTTTGCAAAATATTCTGGACTTTAGCAAATATATAGGGGTTTGGGGACAAAAGGAAGTCAAATCTGCAGTAAAAAAAGCTCAAACTATTAAATTTAAGGAGAAAAACTATTACAAAATAGTAGCGGAAAACAAAGAAATTCTTAGAATATATATGAGCTTACAAAGTGTAATGTATTTATTTAATGAAGATATAGTTAGTTTACTAAGTGAATATCTAAGATATAAATATTTATGGGCAGAAGACCGAGAACAACTGATTGACGAATTCTGTGAACAAAATCCATTAATTGTGGAAATTGCTGAAAAATTTGCCGAATATGATACTCGGTCCCAAGATATTCGAGACTTACCTGAGTATCACGATGTAGGAGCCATCAGAGTTTTAATGAATCAACTTAAACTGGCCTTATTAGTGGAATCCGATGCTTGGAAATACAGTATGGGAAAAAATCTTAGCGAAAGATATAAAAAATTATTAAATTCCATGGTCGACTTTATAAAACAACAAGAAAAGATCCTTAATAAACCCCTTAAAGATCTTGATGATTGTCGCACAGCAATGAACTGTCTCACTACTATAAGGGAAAATTTTATAGAAATGGATATGAACATGAACCTTATGGAAGAGGCATACGGTACGTTTATTAAATATAAAATTGATACTCCAAAAGAAGATATAGAACGAGTAGAATCACTGAGATTTAATTTCACAAATATGATAACACATTCAAAAGTAGTACAAGAAGAAATAAATAATATTCAAGGACCCTTACTAGAGGAACTGACTAACGGTGTTGCAACTTTCAAAGAAGAGGTTGATGCCTTTGACAAAGATTTTGAAGAAAAAGGTCCAATGGTCCCGGGACTTGGCGCACGTGAAGCTAGTGACAGAGTTCTAGCGTTTCAAGATAGATTTGATGAACTCTGGAGAAAATTTGAAATGTATAGCAGCGGTGAAAGATTATTCGGTTTGGAAGTTAATGATTATCCTATCCTACACCAAAGAAAAAAAGAATTTACATTACTGAATAAGTTGTATGGATTATATCTTTCTGTAAATCAAAGCATTGATGGATATTTTGACATCCTTTGGAGCGATGTGGATACTGAAGTAATTTTTGCAGAGCTACAGGAGTTCCAAAATAGATGTCGTAAACTACCAAAGGGCATGAAAGATTGGCCAGCTTTCTTGGATTTAAAAAAGAAAATTGATGACTTTAGTGAAACTTGTCCACTTTTGGAATTAATGGCCAACAAAGCTATGAAAGAAAGACACTGGAAACGTTTATCAAATTTGACCGGTTACCAATTTGACGTGGAATCACCAACTTTTACTTTACGAAGCGTAATGGAAGCTCCACTCTTAAAGTATAAAGATGACGTGGAAGATATCTGTATCAGTGCCATTAAAGAAAAAGACATTGAAGCTAAGCTTAAACAAGTTATAGCCGACTGGGCAGTCGTAGAGTTATCGTTTTCAAATTTCAAGTCTAGAGGAGAGTTATTATTAAAAGGAACAGAGACATCTGAAATAATAACGACCTTGGAAGACAGTTTAATGATCATGAATTCTCTTTTAAGCAATAGATACAATGCCCCATTTAAAAAAGATATTCAACTATGGGTCCATAAACTGGTGGACACATCGGAAATTTTAGAGAGATGGATGATTGTGCAGAATCTTTGGATTTATTTAGAAGCTGTCTTTGTGGGTAAGGTTAATATACCTATTAAAAAATATTTAAGTAATACTTAATCAACTTTTTTTTGTAGGAGGTGACATTGCCAAACAATTACCTGCCGAAGCCAAAAGGTTTAACAATATAGACAAATCTTGGATTAAAATCATGACACGAGCCCATGAAATTCCAAATGCTGTTGAATGTTGCACTGGAGATGAAACTATGGGACAGCTTTTGCCTCATTTATTAGAACAACTCGAAACTTGCCAAAAGAGTTTAACGGGCTACTTGGAATCCAAAAGATTGTGCTTTCCAAGATTCTTTTTTATATCAGATCCAGTACTGTTAGAAATTTTGGGACAGAGCTCAGATCCTGCATCCATTCAGGCTCATTTGCCAAGTTTATTCGATGCGGTATATACAGTTGATTTTGATGAAACTAAAGAGAATGTTATTACTTGTATGAACTCAAATCTTGGAGAAAAAGTTCCATTTGAAAAGCCTGTGACCTGTACTGGAGGGGTAGAATTCTGGCTAAACAATCTCTTAGCTACTGTGCGCGAAACTGTTAAAGGTGTTATTGCCGCACAAGCACAGTGTCTTGTAGATCCAGAGTACGATTTTATTGCTGGATTTACAGCTTTTTGTGGACAAGCAGGGCTGGTGGGTATTCAGATACTTTGGACAATGGAAGCGGAAATAGCCATACGCCGCACTAGAATTGACAAGATGATTATGCGGGTTACCAACCAAAGATTTTTAGATTTACTTAACTCTCTGATCGACTTGACGTCTAAAGATATTAGCAAAATGCAGAGAACCCATTTCGAAACTATGGTGACAATACATGTTCACCAAAGGGATATTTTTGAAAATATATTCAAATTAAAAGTAAAAAATCTTATGGATTTCGAGTGGCAGCAGCAATGTAGATTTTACTACAACGACGAGAACGATGACGTCACTGTCAAGATAACTGACGTCATATTTTTATACCAGATGGAGTATTTGGGAATTACTGAGAGACTGGCGATTACCCCATTAACTGATAGATGTTATATTACGTTGGCTCAGGCTATCTGGATCAATATGGGTGAGTTTTATGTTAATTATGTTTTTTGGGTCTTTATAATTAAAATGTTATTGGATAATACCATTTTATGTCATCAGGTGGAGCCCCCGCAGGGCCTGCAGGCACAGGCAAGACTGAGACAACCAAAGACATGGGAAGAACTCTTGGAAAATTTGTCGTAGTATTTAATTGCTCTGATCAAATGGACTTTAGAGGTGTGTTTTTACCCGCTTATTTAATTTAGCCACCAATGTGATCATTAAAAACCTCTTAAATAACGATAAAAATTCTACAATTTCACATCCGTTAACTAAATGTCAAACACTAAGAATAGCTTAAATCTAGGACTGGCATGGCTGCTGTTGGTATAAAATATTAAATACAGTATTTTTTATAATTTAGTGTTTCTCAAACAGCATACATAGATTTATAAAATAAATTATACGCTTTTATACAGGATTGGGAAGAATATTTAAAGGCCTTGCACAATCAGGTACTTGGGGTTGTTTCGACGAGTTTAACAGAATTGAACTACCCGTCCTCTCTGTAGCTGCTCAGCAGATTTATATCGTCTTGCAGGCAAGGAAAGAGAGAAAGTCAGTCTTTATCTTCATGGATGGCGACAGTGTTACTATGAACATTGAGTTTGGTATTTTTCTAACTATGAATCCCGGCTACGCAGGTTAGTTTATTTAAGATTACAGATGATAAGTTTGCAGCTAGTGCCAGCCTACATGTTTCAAAGTCAGCTCGAACAGTCTTAAAAACGAGTTACACTTTCAGACCGTACTCTTCGCTATATTAAACATAATTTTAAGGTCTATCTATCTATCTATTTAGCCTTCTTCAGTCCATCTTTGGACATAGGTCTCCTCCAATATCTTCCACTCTTATCTGTCTGTCGCCGTGTTCATCCATCTAGTTCCCGCATGTTTCTTCAAATCGTCCGCTTATCTCATTTGGGGTATTCCCCTACTTCTTTTATTTTCCCAAGGTCTCCAGTTTACATTACATTTGTTCCTTCGATCGTCTTTCTGTCTGATATTATGACCGGCAAATTTCTATTTTAATTTTGCTTCTTCTCCTCTGACATTTCTTACTTTTGTCTTATCTCTTATCCAATCAGTCTTTTTTCTATCTGTGAGCTTTACATGTAACATTTGTCTTTCCATTGATCTTTAGGCTTTTGTTACCTTATCCATGTTTGATTTTGTAAGTGTCCAGGTCTGGGATCCATAGGTAAGTACAGGAAGGATACATTTGTTATACACTCTTGATTTGAGCTGTTCGGTTTTCTTTTTTCAATTTAATATGTTTATCCCATTATTCCTCTACTTATTCTATTTAACTTTGGTTTATTATGACCGTAATATCTTCATCTGTGTTTGTTATGATTTTAGTTTTACTGTAGTTCATACTTAAGTCAATATTTTTATCTGCTGTATCCAGTTCTTCCAGCATTTTAATCAGTTCTTCTTCATTGTCTGTTGTTAAGGCGTTATCATTAGCATATCTTAGGTGGTTCAAGAATTGTCCGTTTACTTTGATGCCTCTTTCTTCCCAATCTAAGCTTTTAAAAACATCTTCTAGGGCCTGGTTAAATAATTTAGGGGATATTCTGTCACCCGGCTGACACCTCTTCTTATGCGGATTGGCTTGGTTCCTTCGTGGATTTTGACTGATGTTGTTTTACTGTATATATTGGCTATTAAGTCTGTATATCTGTGATCTATTCGGCTATTAATTAAAGATGCTTTTACTGCCCAGTGCTCAATGCTATCGAAAGCTTTTTCGAAGTCTATAAACGCAATATATAGTGGAATAATATATTCGTTGGCCCGTTCTATTAGGATTTTCATTGTTAATAAGTGGTCAACTGAACTGAAACCTTTTATTCTAAAGCCTGCTTGTTCCTTGATATCCGTCAAGATTTGTTGTTAGTCTATCTGTTAATATTTTTGTAAAAAGCTTATAAATTACATCGAGGAGTGTTGTAGGTCGATAATTTTTAGGTCTGCTCTTTCGCCTTTCTTATGTAGAATAATGGTTATGGATTCTTTCCAGTTGTTTGGGATTATTTTTTGTTTCAGTATTTTATTCCGAAAAATGAGCATTTCTGCCGTTACTCCATCTTTTCCAGGTGATTTGTTATTTTTCAATTTCTTTAATGCTCTCTTTATTTCCGCTTGGCTTATTTCAGGTTGTAGCTCTGAGTTTATGTTCTTTATTTTTGTTTGGAGTTTTGTCATGGTCTCTCGTGATGGTTCTCTTATTGTTTGGTACAATTCTGTATAGAATAGTTGTGTGATATTTATGATATCCTCTTTAACGTTAGTTTCTATGCCGTTAATATCCTTTATTTTAATTATTTCATATCTACCTAGAGTCAGCAATAGACATTTCATATTTCTGTTATTTTCTATAACTCTCTCATCTTAAATTTTTTGGCTCTTTCTTTTATTTTCTTTTATCATTTTTCTTATAGTTTTATTTATTTCTGTGTATTCTATAGATGTTCTTTTTCCTTCTCTCTCGAGGGTCCGCCTTTTTTCCATCAGTCTATTTACTTCTTCTGATATACAATTTTCCCTCTTTTTATCTTTTTGTGCGATGTATTTTCCTACTTTGGTCATAGCTCTTATCAGCGTATCATTTATTTCATCTATATTTTCATTTTCATATCTTAAGTTTTGGGTTAGCTGTTCCTTTAGCCTTTCTTTGTATATAGCTTTATTTTGTGTAAGTTTATTCATGTCAAGTTGTTCATTGTTATTATTAATTTTTCTTTTCATTTCAAAATTGCTGTCAATGCAGGTTTGTGTTCTGACCATCCTGTGATCACTGCCTGTTGTAAAGCTGCTTAGGACTGTTACATCTCTAACGATATTTTTATCACTAATCAGTATGTCATCATTTTCGCTTTTCGTTATTCCATTAGGGCTGAACTCAACTTTAAGGTATTTTTCTAAAACCACAGTGTCATCTGTGTGACTTGAAACAACACAACTGGTTGGGCTGAGCCTAGACATTTTCTGGTTTTATTGTTCCTTAAAATAATAATTATTTTTATCCAGGTCGTCAAGAATTGCCAGAAAATCTAAAAATTATGTTCCGGAGCGTCGCAATGATGGTTCCCGACCGACAAATTATTATTAGGGTCAAAATGGCTTCCTGTGGATTTAAAGAGAACATAATTTTGTCGAGGAAGTTTTTCACTTTGTATCAGTTATGCGAGGAACAGCTATCAAAGCAGGTACGCACAAATTATAAAGTTTTGGTAGTTTTTTTTTTGTTTTTGAGCTTGCTTGGTACATATCTATCTGAAAAACACACTGTGTTTAGCAAGGCTGTAATGTTTAGAACTCAAAATTAATAAAATATTTTGTAGTGATAAGTAGTAGGGATATGGGCAATTCGCATTTTTTTATTACTCTCTTATTTTATTTGATTCCTTAGGTTCACTACGATTTTGGTCTCCGCAATATTTTATCAGTTTTAAGAACGATTGGTGCACAAAAAAGGAGTAACCCCACTGATACCGAAGAGACCATAGTGATGAGAGTTTTAAGAGATATGAATTTAAGGTAGGTCTTTTTAGCAAACCCAATGTATGAAAAAGCATGTCGAACTCGAAAAAGAAAAGAAGAAGATCTAAAAAGAGATAAGCAGACTTTCCAAATTATAATAAAATAAGAATTTGGACAAAGTCAAAGGGGGAGAGGACCATTTTAAATTATTATTTTAGTAAACTTATTGATGAAGATGAACCTTTGTTTCTTTCTCTGATGGAGGACATGTTCCCAGGAATTAAACTCTCTTGGACAAAGTCAAAGGGGGAGGGTGACCATTTTAAATTATTATTTTAGTAAACTTATTGATGAAGATGAACCTTTGTTTCTTTCTCTGATTGAGGACATGTTCCCAGGAATTAAGCTCTCAGTACATTCCTGGAAGGACTTGCAAAAAGCGATTACGGTGGTTTGCAACGAATTGGGGCTCATCAATCATCCCTCCTGGAATTTAAAAGTTATTCAGTTATATGAAACGTCATTGGTCCGGCATGGTTTAATGGTTTTAGGTAATAAGGGTTACACCTAATACTAAACTAAAATCTTATTTTAATTCCTTAGCACTACAATCTTTTTGTTTAAAAGTTGAAAGCAGAATCAAGATTTCCCACATGCATTTTCTTTATTTATTTTGAACAGGGATATTTTATGAAAACAACAGAAACAACTACTCCGAGGGAAAATACCCCTACCGGATTTGAATGATATTGATGGCTTGATGCTTTCGTTGGGAACTTGTTAAAACTGTTTGGTTTTCACTATCTCCAACGTCTATCACAAGGATACGAGTGATCCCCGTCTGGAACACGTCCTGACAATCAGGAACAAGTGATCCATGCCAATCCACGATCGGACCGGTTTCGACCTTTTGGGTCATCCTCAGGTGAATGTAGGCGATAGCTCGGTGTAGAGCATAAGTTTTGTGAAACCAACAGAATCAACTATTCCGAGGGAAAATTCCCCTACCGGCATTGAATTATACTGATGGCTTGATGCTTTCATTGGGAACTTGTTAACGTCACACACAAGGATACGAGTGATCCCCGTCTGGACCACGTCCTGACAATCAGAAACAATTGGCATGGATCACTTTTTCCTGATTGTCAGGACGTGTTCCAGATGGGGATCACTCGTATCCTTGTGATCGACGTTGGGGATAGTGAAAACCAAACAGTTTTAACAAGTTCCCAACGAAAGCATCAAGCCATCAGTAATTCAAAGCCGGTAGGGGTATTTTCCCTCGGAGTAGTTGTTTCTGTTGGTTTCGCAAAACTTATGCTAGCTATCGCCTACATTCACATGAGGATGACCCAAAAGGTCGAAACCGGTCCGGTCGTGGATTGGCATGGATCACTTGTTCCTGATTGTCAGGACGTGTTCCAGACGGGGATCACTCGTATCCTTGTGATCGACGTTGGAGATAGTGAAAATAGGGATATTTTACTTAGGACATATCTCTAAACTTACAGCATACTATAAACCATCAGATTTTTGAACCAGACTATTTCTACAGGGCCTACAGGTGCTGGCAAAACAAAATGCATGTGGACTTTGATGAAAGCAATGACAGAAACGGGGTTACCACACAAAGAGTTGCGCATGAACCCCAAAGCGATTACTGCGCCACAAATGTTTGGCAAATTAGATGTCGCCACCAACGATTGGACAGATGGCATTTTTTCGACACTATGGAGACGAACGTTGAAGTTTAAAAAGACCGATTATTGTTGGTTGATACTTGATGGTTTGTACTCGAATTTGCATTTTAGTTAGGCAGTTATTAATAATGTACCAACTTTCGTCAATGTCAAACATTGCAGCGAAAGGGGGAAAGGGTACTAATTCAGGGGAAGACCGTTTTATATTCGGGTGATGTCAACATAACAAAAGGAGAGGCATATTAATAGTCCAACCCAAACCATCGCAAACTCGTCTGTTGTCAAGAAACTGACAAGAAAGTGTCTAAAATAACTTATTCACATTTAAAGATCCTTGAATTTAGTATCTTTTTGGACCGGTCTTGCCGTTATTTTTGACGTTGATGAAACCTATCACAATATTTTTTTAACCAAATAATTATCAACCGAGTGCTCAGGATGTAAGCGGGGTTTCAATTAATTTTCAAGAAAATTTTAAATTAGGTACTAGTATGTATTCATAAAAATAATTTTTGTTTTGATAGGCGTGTCAACTCTAGGTGTCTAATAAGGTCACTAGCTCCAGCGAAGGAATTTTTAAGTTTTAATCAAAATTTAATTAATCTTGGTAGGGCCAGTAGATGCGGTGTGGATAGAAAACCTAAACTCCGTCTTGGACGATAATAAAACGTTGACACTTGCGAACGGTGACAGAATCGTGATGTCGGCTACTTGCAAACTCGTATTTGAGCCAGATAATGTAGACAATGCCAGTCCGGCAACTGTGTCAAGAATGGGCATGGTTTTTATGAGTTCGTCAGTTCTTCCTTGGTTGGTATAATCACCATAATTTCCTCTGTTATTAATTTCTTAAATATTTTGTTGGCTCACTGCCATCACTGCCAACAATCATATACCATTACGGTAAAAGCTATAGTGTCACGGAGATTGTGTTTAGAAAGAGACAAACTAATTTGGCAGGTCTACCCATTTTTCGTTTATTACTGTGTGTTTTGTTTTCTGTATAAACATCATCGATGACCTTTCAATTGCTTCTTGTGAAAATCAATATCCGGCAATTGTTAAGTTGCAGGAATATCTTGACTTTGTAACAATTTTAAATAAGAGGCTCCATTCAAGTTATCATTAATAAAAAATGGCCCGATGATATTATCTCCAAGAAACCCCGACCAAACATTTAATTTTTGAGGGTATTCTGTTCGCACATTTATCAGCAAATCAATTTCTTTTGCCGAGTAGCGAGTAATTAATGTATTGTGCGCATTAATAATCACAGACAAAATTTTCATCCTGATTTGCACGATGCATCATTTCTTCACAATATTCCATCCTTAAAATATTGTCCTGAAGAAACAGTTCCTGAATTTCTTTTAACTTGTAAACTTTCCATCCACGTCTTTTTAAAATGTTTCGAATGGTTCTGAGAGGAATCTGATCAGGTATCTCTTAAGCAATGGTTGAACTTGGGCAAGGAGGGAGTACTTCAGCCGCAGCACAATCGGCAGTTTCTTGCTGTTGCGTTTGTTCCGACATGGGTCTTGGACCCTTATCTACATCTTCATTGTCGCTACATTTTCTGCAGGTCTTAACGCACCCAAATTTATCAAAATTGATAATTATATTCAAAGCGGTAGTTTTGCAAGGAATACCACGGTCATCATACTTAGAAATAAACAAATTTATTGCATCCCGAGCGGAGTTTCTGCGAAATACGATCTTAACATTTGAACCTATTCTTCGATAGTGAATTTTGACTCCCGCATAATGCCCGAGAAAAAAATTAGCAAGGTTTATAAAAGCGCAATTCTTACCTCCTACTCGCTTCGCACATTTAAAAGAAAAGACAATCTCGATCCCTTAACGCGACCGCGTAGGATGTCCCCTGATATCCCGGGTCAGCTCTTGGCCACCTGCCTATAATTTCTCACTTTTCTTTAACTTTTAGTTCAAGGACCATCGCGTTTTGCTGAGATCGGGGTACACCTTTATGTTTCTATTAGATATCTAATAAAATCTTCATGGCCACTATAGCTATTAGCCTAATGGTATCTCTCTGATTGCCAAAGGTGGAGAAAATATAGCTGCCACGGGCGCTTGATACCTATGACGTAACCATAACGCATGTTAAACTTGATAACTCTGGCTATACAATTTAATTTATAGGTCACCGATATTGGAAGCTTGGTTAAAAACCAGGCAAACTCAAGAAGCAGACACCTTGAGAATATTGTTCGGAAAAATATTTGCCGATCTTCACGTTTACGTTCAAACCAGATTAAAAGCCAAAATGATGGTCAGGGAGGCGCTCTACACTCGACAATGTTACGATGTTCTACAAGGCATTTTGGATATTTCGGAAGAACCCAAAGTATGGACAGACAAACAACTGGAGAGGCAGTTTTTGTTCTCTCTAATGTGGTAAGGAAAATTCCTTTAGTGTTGCAGATAATACTGTAAAAGGCCCTTCTTCTTTTTCTTTAATATTCTTTTTCTTCGGGTCCCACATGCTTGTCCGCACATTGTGGTAAGTTTTGCTGTTTCCTAATCACACGCAATCACATTTTTTGCTGCAATAATTATTCTACTTTACAAATATTGTTTTCTTATTCGAGGTTTTCCTTCTAATTATAAAATGTACTGAGTCATCTATATTGTCAAAGACTGGCCATAAACGCTTTGGGTTCAGACTTGCTCTAATTTGACGTAACTAAGTTTTGAGTTTTTATAGATGAGGATTGTTTCGGCAATTACTTGCTTGAGATAATATTTCAATTACTTGCCGCCAGTTTGCCACAGTCCATCTGATTGTGGTGCATCATGTGCTATAAAGTGTCATTTAGTGCTAAGGTTGACTAATGTCTGTTGTAAAGGTTGTTTTTGAGTTATTTGAAGAATTTAATTCTAAAGATGATGGGCTGCTCCAACAAAATTGGATCCATTGTCACTGTATACATTTTCAAACTGACCTTTTCTTGTGTTTAATCTGCAAAAGGCTGCTAAAACAAATCAGTTGTTATATCGTTCGCTACTTCCAATTGTACTACTGATTTTTCTGTCTATGTTTTCTTCTTTGGGTAACTTTGATTTTGATAGAACCAGCATAGTTTACTCTACTTTTAATGAAAGGTTGAGAAGGAGTCTCTCTTGTGGATGATGATTATCCTATATGCTGTTCTGTGGTTTTTGCCTTATATTTAAAGCACGGAATACATTTGTTAGGAATCCCTCTTACAATTTTACCTACAAGGTTCCTTGACGTTCCGCCTTGTAGTGTTTATTATGTGAACCCGTCCTTATTTGTTTGATTACATGATTTAAACACTAACTAAGTTTTGGACTCACTGATGGAAGGTTTTCTTAATTTAAAAATAACACCCTCAATTTTATTATAAATTGAAAATATTTTTTTTTGATTTCCAAAATACCTAATATATAATAATATCTGTGCTTTGATCAACTTTTTCTGAGTTCTATAGTTTACATATTATTTTAATGATACATTTTGCCGGAGCTACTACACCGTACCATAAGAAGGAGTACCAAATTTAGGTTTGCTAGATATCCATTACATATTTTTGAAATAAGAAAGTATCAAAAGTAGAGTAATTTTTGTTTAAAATAAACAAAATTCTTATTTGCAATAACATAACATTTCTCATTTGATTTTGCTTCTAAACTTCTAACCTTTTTTATACCTGTTCCTACATTTAGGTCTCTGGGAGCTCTGTTAGAGCTAGAAGAAAGAGAAAAGCTTGAGCAATATGTCTTAACTCATCCATCCAAACTGGACTGGCCAAAAGTAAAAGAGAATGAAACTATTTTTGAATACTACGTTAACCCCGAAACAGGAAAATGGGATCACTGGAGGGAGAGAGTGGAAGAGTTTGTTTACCCAACTGATAGTGTTTTGGAGTATACGAATATTTTGGTGCCTAATGTGGATAATGTTCGAACCGCGTTTTTAATATCTAACACCGCAAAACAACAAAAGGCCGTTTTATTAATAGGTAAGCAAATATTTTACTAAAAACTAACTAAACTACATAAATTAATGTGCACTAATATATTAGAAACAAAATACGAACTAAAACAACCTTCTATTATAACAAAACTTTGAAATTCAAAAATTCTCAAAATATTTTTAAAATTCACATTCAGCATTTAAACAAACAAGACGGACCAAAATGAGTTTGCTGGGACCGCCACAAAAAGACGTTGGATTGTTAATAGGAATTCCAATAATTTTAGGTGAACCTGGTACTGCCAAGACCGTCATGATCAAAAGCTATCTCTCGACTTTCGACCCAGAGTACTGCCTAAGCAAATCTTTCAACTTTTCATCCGCAACCACGCCCAACATGGTGCAACGCATCATAGAATCTTATGTCGACAAGAGGGTGGGGACCACATATGGTAAGTCTATACCAATGACTTTCATTCCATTTACGGAGACTATACTCTTTATCAATCAAATCTAGAAGGTTGCAGTGCTCTTATTTGTCGGGAGCCCAGCAAGCATATCTAATTTCTTGGTACAAAATTATCTTGTATCGTATTTGACACCCGAAATTTCTTCTCTTAATCGATTGTTTCCAGCATGTTCCTCATATGTTTTGACATTTTCCAGGCCCTCCTGCTGGTAAAACCTTAACGGTATTTATCGATGATATCAATATGCCGGTAATAAATGACTGGGGTGACCAAATCACCAATGAAATTGTTAGACAGTTAATGGAAAATGGCGGGTTTTACAGCTTGGACAAGCCTGGAGACTTTTCTTTTATCGCTGACGTTATGTTATGTGCTGCCATGATTCATCCAGGCAAGTACAAATTTTTTGAAGCGAACGAAAAGTCCATAAGCATTAGATATCAGAGGAAAAAATGAATAAATTAGTAATTCAACAAGATAACTGCAAATGTAGTATTTAGCTTAACCTATCTTTGTTTTTTACTAGGTGGTGGAAGAAATGACATTCCGCACAGATTAAAAAGACAGTTCTGTGTGTTCAATTGCACATTACCCAGCAATACTTCTATGGATCTAATATTCAGTGCCATAGGATGTGGGTACTTTTGCATCGAGAGATTTAATGAAGAAGTTGTAGAATTTTTACCTAAATTGATACCACTAACAAGGAACTTGTGGCAGAAAACTAAACAAAAAATGCTTCCTACCCCTGCAAAATTCCATTACGTGTTTAATTTGAGAGATTTGTCCAGAATTTGGCAGGGGATCTTGACAGTTCAAAACTTGGAGTGTCCAGATAAGAGACAGGTGCTCAGATTATGGAGACACGAGTGTGAAAGAGTATTTGCAGATAGGTAAATGTATGACAAGGAGATTTATAGTAATCCAAGACTCTCAATTTAAACAGTTTTTTATTCTATTCATCTAAATGTATAGTTTGTTTATCTTCTTGCTTGCTATTTTTTGTTCTTTATTTTTATTTATTTTATTTATTTATTTACACTGCCCAACAGGTAATACCGAATTACAGGACAGGAAGTTTTTAAAAAAATGTTTGCAATAACTATAAATAATATAAGAAAAATAAGTACAAAAATATAGATGTATACAGTAGATCTTAAATAAAAAGTAGGAACTCTAACGTCTAAAGACTTGTTTGACTGCAGATATACTGCAATTAAAGATATCGATACACTGCATATATTTATTATGAGTCTCGCAAATTGTATAGATTGGCATTGCATTGACTCGAGGAGTAGGAAGATAAAAAAGTGGTGATTGTCTTGAGTTTAGGCGTAGAATAGAAAAGTTTATTCTCTCTAAAATATTTATGCTATCAATTTGGTTATGGATAATTTTATATAGAAACGTTTGAGAGACCGATTGCCTACGTGTGTCGAGTAGCTGAATATTAAACAGTTGCATAAGGTCAGTGTGGGGGTGACGGAGGATAATTACCGGTTGATAAAGTACAAAAGCTTAAGTACACGTCTTTGGATCTTTTCTAGCGATTCTTTCTGAGTAAGTAGTTGTGGTGACCATACTACGGAGGCGTATTCTAATCTTGATCTAATAAAAGTATAATATAAAAGTTTTATGGTTTCAAGGTCTTCAAAGTTTCTGCTAACTCTTACTAAAAATCCGTATGTTCTGGTGGTTTCAGCTATAATAGTATATATGTGCTTATTAAAGGTTAGCTTAGAGTCGAAGGTAATTCCAAGATCCCGAACAAACTCAGGTCTATTTAGTACTTTTCCATTTATAGAATAGTCAAAAGCGATCGGTTTAGTTTTTAGGGTGAAAGTGATTACTTGACATTTTGCAATGTTTAAAAGTAGTTTATGTTCATTACACCATAGGCTAAGAGAGGTTAGGTCATTCTGAAGATTCAGGCAGTCTTCGATTGAGTTAATGCGTGCTTCTAATTTTATGTCGTCATTTGCTTACTCCATCAATAAACAGATTAAACAGAAGTGGCCCCAGGACTGATCCTTGAGGAACACCGGAAGAAGCATTAATCTCCTTTGACTTTATACCACGAATTTCAATAAACTGTTTACGATTAGTGATAAGAGATTCAACGAGTTCAGTAAGGCCAGTAGATAAACCAAAGTAATTTAGTGTTTGTACTAAAAGCAAGTGATCCAATTTATCGATTTTTAGTGAAATCCGCATCAAAATTTTACTAAAATTTATTATTTAAACAGCAGAACTGGCATTTTTTTTCTTAATATTATTGTAAAAACTTTTTAAAAGTCCATTTATTTATAGAAAACTAGCCCGAAAATAACGACTTTCGCTGGTTAGTCCGACTTGCATTGCACGCGTCGTAGCGTAAAAAATTACCTTAACTAGACAAAATATCTCGTAGAACAATTATTCCAAATATCACTTCAATCGGTTGAATCATTACTAGGATTAGCGATAACAAAAATAGCCCTCTATGTATTGATTTAAAATTGGTTTTACCTTATATTCATAGATTTGTAACGATGGCTGACAAAACATGGTTTGACGGAGCAATGTGTGAAGAAGCCAAGGAAGAACTTGGTGAAGATTTTACTCACTACACCGAAGATGAAACTCGATGGGTCGATTTTCTAAGGGAGCCGCCAGATGCCACTGGTGATGAACCTGATGATTTTTGCTTTGATGCGCCAAAAGTCTACGAAGAAATTCCTAGTTGGGAGTTTTTAAAAGAGAAATTGTTTGGTAAGCAACCCAAAAATGTTCACATTAAAGAGAAAATAGTATTACGATATAAGACAACATATGGTTGCTTATGTTTACCTACTGCTGCATGAAATAGTGTTGTAGTAGTAAAGGGAAATAATCTCAATAAGAACTCTTATCTCTCTCAATCTCTCTCTCTCACACTGTTTCTTTCATCAGCTAATAGCCGTTTTCGCGGTGGTATAGATCCTCATCACTTAACGGCTTGTGGTGTGTAAATCCCATAAAACCCTGCAGTAGAATTATCGGAAGTAACGGTCTTGATATGTCAAATTGATGACGATGAAAATAACACAGCAAAACATTGACTGCGAGGAACTTGCGCAGTAGATTTGTCTAGCTTATCCGGGTTAGAGTCTCTGTATGCGACAGATACTGGCTGTCTGGCACATACAGGGACCCTAATCCGAGTGACAAAACAAGAGATCGAGTAAGAGGGACATTTTGGAACCGGTGAAAATTCAATCTTAATATCTTACTTGCTGTAGTTCCCAAACTGTATATTTTCGGAAAATGGCTTATATAGCAAATTTGATTATTTTGATCACCCTTGGTTTGACACAATAATTGTGAAACATCCTGTATAATATTTTATTTCAGCGTTCATGGCTGAATACAATGAAAACGTTCGAGGCGCAATCATGGACTTGGTATTCTTTCACGACGCCATGACTCACTTGATGGTTATTTCTCGAATTATAAGAACACCTAGAGGAAACGGCTTATTAGTGGGAGTCGGAGGATCTGGTAAACAAAGTTTAACGCGATTGGCGTCGTTCATGGCCAATTACAAGAGTTTTCAGATTCAGCTGACGAGGTAAAGAAACTTATTATAATTATCTTCTAGTTTCATTCGTCTAACAAATTTTTCTCCTTTTTTGCCTCATAAGGCCTCTATTGTTTATACTTATAAATTGTGTCTTCTTCTATGTGCCTGCCAGAAATGTCTTCCAGGCACTCTGCAATCTTTTAGTTTTCCTGGAGAATAGGTTTCACGATTAAATACCTAAAAGATTGCTCAAATACACGAATTATCTTCGTTTCACGATATTTATACCTAAGTTTTACACTAAATAAACTTAATATTCCAAATGTCTCAATGGGATATAGAATTTTTACTTTAATACGAGAACTGTCTTTTAAGTTTCGGATATACAGCTTAAATAAACCAGTAGATAATCTGTTTGTCGAAATATTCTCCACAAAAATTAATGCAATTTTGCATGCGCTCAAACCAATTGTCAAAGCTGTAATTCCACTCATTTGTTGATACTGTCAATATTGCATTGTTAAAGGCATCGACTACTTACTCTGGCGGCGGAAATCTTAGACTTTCGGAAAAGTACAGAAATCGTAGAGACTTAGGTCGGGACTGTATGAAGGATGTTCCAACAATTCGATGTTTTGCTGGGTTAAAAATCCAATGGTTTTTTGTGTTTTGTGCGAACTTGCATTGTTTTGGTGGAGGATGATTCGTCGTTCGGGGTTCGTTTTTCGAAGCTTAGTGATGAGATCGGCAAACAGTGTTTTGATCTTCCAGAAGAACTGTTGCTACATGACCTGCTTTTAAGACAAATTTCGCGACCATATTCTTGGAAATACTTCGGGAACGGATGACTTTTGTTGGCTTTAATTCATCTTGGAATGCCCAAACACACGACTGACGTTTATTTTCGGATTCATATGAATAAATCCACGATTCATTTATCACCACTGACAATGCTGTACAAGTTTTTCGAGTTTCCCGCCTCAAAGCGGTCTAGAGTTTTCTGACACCAATTGGCCATAGCTTCTTTCTGTTCTTCGGTTAACAGATATGGGAAACTAATTTTCTTACTTTGAATTGAGGTCCTTGAAATCCCCAATGACGCCTCGGTCTCGTGATATGTCACATGTCGATCTTCCGTGATAAGCATGCATGCGCACAGCTTCGATGTTTTCCTGAGTGACAGCCGTTTTTGGTGCACCTGGACTTGGATCATCGCTAAGGCTAATCCGTTCACGCTTAAATGCCACATTATCGAAAACAGAAATCAACTCAGTATAGCCCTAAAATGTTCTCGTCTTAATTTTTTGACTGATTTGTTAAGTTAAAAAATTTACTGTAGCTATAAAACTCTATGTCCCAAGCCCTCGTAGTTTCTCTACCGTACATCAATAATTCGTATTGAGTAATATCGTTTATTGTTTTAACTTCTTTGTCACTATCTCCGTATTATTGACCATGGATAATGTTAGACACTGGGTATTTAAACATTGTGACAATTTTTACATGTTCCACATAAGGCATACATTTTCACAATTGAATGGAGATATAGAGCAAGGAACCAAGAACCATTGATAAAAAACAGAGTTTTGAGTCTATGTTCGTAAACAACACATGAACTAGCACAGATACAGTACTTAGTTCCAATGTAGTTAGATGGCGCTTGGCGTAGCTTAACCCTAGGGTCACTGCATCCTGGAAGCCGTTCGTCCTGGAGACGCCAGGCCAATTATCGCCGTCCAATTATCAAAATACAGGCTATTTATTTATTAATACAACATTTTGTTTGATAAATTTTATAGAACGTACAACAACAATAACTTAATGGAAGATATGAAATACCTATACAGAGTGTCAGGTCAAGAGGGTTCCGGAATGACTTTTATTTTTACCGACAATGAAATAAAAGACGAAACTTTCCTTGAAAGCATTAACAATATTTTAAGTTCGGGCGAAATCGCTAATTTGTTTGCCAAAGATGAACTGGATGAAATTCAGTCCGATTTAATTCCAAAAATGAAGAAAGTTCATCCTAAGCGGCCTCCAACTGGCGACAATTTATACGACTTCTTTTTGACCAGAGCCAAAAATAATTTGCACGTTGTTTTGTGTTTTTCACCGGTAAGAATATTTTTTATTTATCTTGTTCGTTTTGTTTTTATTTCAAAAGTTAGATCACACTTTAGGCTTTCAAATAGCTGCATAAATTATTAAATGTAAGGAATGTTTTGACACTTCGTTCTTTCGTTAATATTATTGGTTACGAAATTCGGAAGGCGAAGCTTTGACCTGAGAATCCGGATTGCTTAGGTCACATACTTATGAGGTCCTATTTAGAGTTGGAAAAACTAGTTATTAAATCGAACATTAGAGAAAGATAGACTGATATAAAGTCACCCTGCAAAATTCTTCATTCCTTACAAAGGATACCTTTAAGTCACAACCCCCAATAAAAGTTTGCCAAGTAAGTGTAACTGACACAAGGCTAGGAACTAAGGCCGTACCTAGGTGAGGGATCAAAGGGGATTGACAACACCCCCACCTCAAAGTAGTCGATATAGTGTGCTAAAACAGATTTCTCAGCAAAACAAATACGACAATAAATGGATCCATGATGGATCTGATACCTTCCTAGCTAGTCTATTAGCACAATTCAAGTGAACTCCATGATATATCAGCCTCGGAAACAGTTTTTTGTAAATATCTCAGAAAGGAAAGCTCCGACCAAGTTTTTGGTTGTGACACAAATTAATGAGAAAAATATGACCTACTATATATTTTAATTTTCAAAAAACTGTCATTAGCGTTATTGGATTCTGACCAAATTCTAATCAGCTCGTCATAAACACTACAATAAATGCTAATTAAGCTAAAATCAATTTCCTTCAATAACACTGTTTAAGATATCTTATTTACTATAAATTTGGTAATTATAATAATTTAAAATATCGTACCCACATAATTATACAGGTGTATAATAAATATATAAAACTAACAAAATGTTTCATTTTGGACATATGGACAATTTCAGAGTACTTAAGAGTAACAAAATATGTCAATTTCGTTAGCTTTTATCTTAAGCCATCAACATATATTATTCGTTTCTCCTATAGTTTTTAAAAATCCACACTTCTAGGTGGGAGAAAAATTCAGGAGCAGAGCTTTGAAGTTCCCAGGTCTAATCTCTGGATGCACCATAAACTGGTTCCAAAAATGGCCGCAAGATGCTCTCGAAGAAGTGTCGAGTCATTTTTTGCAAAATTACGAGATGGTAGCCACGCAAGAAACCAAGAATGAACTAATTTTAATTATGGCGGAAATCCATGACGGAGTGTCCGAGTTTTGTAACAGATACTATGACAAGTAAGTACTATTTTTGTCACCTTGTTATTTATGTAACCTTGAGCAACTTTTTGTTATGATTTGTTTTCTCTTTCTGTCGTAAAAAAAACTTTTAGAAATAATTGAAGGCGTAGGAATAAATAGGGTACAAGTGCATTTTTTAAAAGTTATGGGTTAACAACGTTTCCCTAAAGTTAAAGTGCATTTTTATTTGTGTTTACTAGGTGTACTTAAATCACTTGAATCCTTTCTATTCTGGAAAACTGTGTAAAAGAATAAATACCTTAGTACAGGAGCTACACAGTATACGATTTTCTTATTAGGTTCCGTCGTAAAACATATGTTACTCCAAAGACATTCATCAGCTTTCTGGGCGCCTATAAGCAGCTGTATCGCAAAAAAGTGGACGATATTGAAGTATTGGCCCACAGAATGAAAACCGGTCTGTCAAAATTGGTGGAAGCACAGGCTAGCGTTGACATTTTGCGCAAAGAGCTGGCGGTCAAAGAGCAGGAAATGGTTGTTGCCACTTCTGCAGCTGAGAAAGTGTTGGATGAGGTAAAATGTATGCTCTTAATTAAAACATGTTTTCCTAGTTCCTTCGGAAGTGAACGGTAATTTTATTTGCGTTTGAGTCAGTTCTTTGTCTGTTCGTGGAATTAAATAATTGTGTATAAAAACATTAACCAGAGAAAGAGAGTTATTAAAAACAAATACTATTTACTTGATAATTTTAAGGTCTTGTCAGCATCAGAAATTGCCAACACGATCAAAGAAGAGGCAACAATTGTCAAAGAACGAGCTGAAACACTCGTTTCGATTATAAGCGTTGATCAAAAGGAAGCTGAAGGCAAACTCTTAGCTGCCAAACCAGCTTTAGATGCGGCTGAAGCCGCCTTACAAACTATTAAAGCCAGTGATATCGCTACCGTAAGGAAGCTTGGCAAGCCTCCGTACCTAATTATGCTGATCATGGACGCCGTTTTGCTTTATTTCAAGAAAAAAATTGATCCAGTCAAGCCTGATCCGGAGAGGAGTTTCTGTATGCCTTCGTGGTCTGAATCACTCAAGGTAGGATCTTCTGACTAAATTTATTTAACAAATTAAAATGTTGGCGGTTTTGAAATTGCAATAATTACATTTTTATTGGGTGGTCCATTTCAAAAAGTCACTGACACCTCAGGATTTGAAATTTTCGATGACATGTAATCTGTTTTCATTCTATTGAACTTTCAAATAAATAAAAAATTGCCTAACTTAAAATTTTTTAAATACCCAGGAAAGTAACAATGACAAAATCGGACAAAACCTAGCAATCTTTAAAAATTGGTTTTACATATAAAATTGAAGTATGCTAAAAAGAGAGGATAATGAGTTGTTTAACTCTACGGAAACAGACATATCAGGAAATATGTCAGGGGGTTTTAAAATGTTTTGATTTAACTTGTTAACTTCAGGTGATGGCCGATTCGTCCTTTCTCCGAAAACTTCAAGAGTACCCCAAGGATACAATCAACTCAGAAATGGTTGATCTGTTGCAACCTTACCTCACCCACCCTTTGTATACATTCGAAGCGGCAAAACAGGCTTGCGGAAACGTAGCTGGGCTGATTGCTTGGACTATTGCTATGTCGTCATTCTATGAGGTAAATTCTGATTTAGGCATATTAGGGTTACACGTGTCAGACGCTACTGAATTAAACTAGCTTAGCAAATCGATCTTTTCAAAATTTCTAAGAGATGATTACATCAGTTGTATAGATAGGTACCCCAAACTAGAGTCCCTGTAGGTTAACATATTTAATATATTCAAATATGTCAACATACAGGGACTCTACTCCAAACTAACCTACACCCACTACTGTTATACACACACCAATTTGAAAGCAATTCCTTTCAAATTTTATTAAAAGCCTCTACTTTTTTAATTTAAGTCATACGTGGGGTTCATTTCAATTCAATATTTTCTACTAATGATTTAAATATGCTTTAGTAGTGGTTTTTTGTATCAGGGTTGGCAAACATATGTGAAAACCGGTCTAAGCTATCTAGTATTATTTAAGTTCTGTTAATGTATGTATGTTTTTCTCTAAAAGGTCAATCGTGAGGTATTACCTCTAAAAGCAAATCTGGTTATTCAAGAAGCTAAGTTAAACCGAGCTGAAGAAGAGCTTCACGCTGCTATGGAATTGCTGCAAACAAAAGAAGAAGAAGTAAGACAGTGTCAGCAACAATATGAGACAGCAATGGCTGAGAAGCAGGTGAGATTTAGCGTTTTTCTTGATAAGAATGGTGAACATTTAAACATCCTTAGTAACACAGGTACAGCTGGTTCGTAAATAAAAATGAATACGACTCTTGAAGCAAATTTTTAGAATAATGGTATATCTCGTAAAATATTTAATGGTTATGGTACACAGTGGAACATTATTTAATAAGTTGGATCTAGACTTTAACCGTTCTAGCAGACTTTAAAAGTTCTAGCAGAAGAGCTGGATCTTCATCGGCATTACTGATTCTTGGTCTTCCCGATCCCCCCTTCTTTCCAAAGTCTGGTCTTGAACCCATCCTCTATTAATTTGGTATGCGGTTATTCTGCTTATATTAAAATGATTAGCAGCTGCTGCCAGCAACCAACAATCCTCGAGCTTCGTAATAATTCTTGGTTCTATGGAAGCATGCGGAGCCATTTTTTAAGAACTTGCAAGTTACCAAATAATTTTGACAAAAAATAAGAGGATAAACTGTTTAACATTCTCAAAAAGCAGTAAATGCTGTATCAATTTTTTTTCGAACCAGGTGTACGTTCTAAAGACGCTTTTAACGTCTATGTTAGATCTAGGCGACGTTTTAAAAACGTACGCTTAGGTCCCTCAAGGTCTGATAGAGGTCCCTGGAATGTCTCTGGAACGTTTTTGTGCGTATTTTATACATTTAGACATATTCCTGGATGTGCTACTGAAAACAATATATTTTGTTGATAATTGTGTTTTTTTTGTCAGTATTAATTTTATTAGGAAATATTTGACGCAGCAATGAAAGTAAAAAACAAAATGGACGCCGCCACTGCCCTGATTGACGGATTGGCGGGAGAAAGAATACGATGGACTGACCAATTAGCTCAATTTAAAGCCGAAACGGAACGGTTGGTTGGGGACGTTGTCTTATTGACAGGGTTCCTTGGTAAGTCAAAGTAATTTGTCTTACAGCACCTTTGCTAACGTCCGAAAGACTCTTTGGAAGCATCGTCCAAGAACGGGTTGGTCTTAGTAATCTAATTAAAGTACTGTAATACGACGAGACGTGGCGCGCCAAGCCCATTAGCAAACAAGGGTGCGTTCAGCGGCGCTAAAGCCAAACCAAAATTGACATTACTCGTTCGGAAATGGCTCCAGCTTGCCAAAAGTGATTAGTATAATCTGATCGAAATCGCCAAACCACTTTTGGAGGAGCTCGAGATCGCCACCAGGATTGACGATACGCGTTGTGATTGGTCCAAGGGTTTTCTAACCTTAAAAACTAAAGTTTTTTATTCTATTTTGGCAATTATTTCATGTCTTTTCTGCAATAGCATATATTGACGTTAGTTTTATGGAGATTCAAAATGATTCCTTCCTTTTAAAAGATTGTAATTTTTTCCTAATGGTATGCCGTTTTTGTTTTTCGCATTTTTGTAATTTTCAGCGTTCAAAAACGGTTAAGCAATGTGGAGCTAATTTTTGACATTTCAATTGGAACGCTTTTGCCTTGACTTTTGTCAGAACTGAACGCATACCATGCAGCTTACAGGATAAACTGTCAATAACTAAACATAACCTCATTTTCTTATTTGCCTGTTTTTCTTTAATTTTAACTAGAAATTAGAACTTTGCATACTTTTTTTTTAATACTTACTACTAAACATATTTATCTTATAACCTCTTTACTTTTGGATGTCGGTTGAAAAAATGGGCATATTATTTGATAAGAAACGGGTCTGTTGGTTTCCTTTAAAAAAAGAGTACTTTTTCAAAAAATACCCTTTTTGTTAAATTTATTTTGAGAAAAAACGCATTATTTTGAAAACACTAATGCAATTGCTTGTATTCGATTGAGCAACTGATAAACACAGTGTTGCATTTGATGCATATTTTTTGACACGGGCTCTTGAAGCTTGAAGTGAACTATTGCACTGTCGTATGGTTCAGTAGATAAGTAGAAGCAAAGAGAATTGTATTGTAATTATTTTTGGTAGTTCTATGTTTTTTCTCTGTTATCGTATATGTGTTTTTTATTTCAGTTATTGCTACCCACCATGCTTAACAATAGTTTTAACATAAAGTAGTTGCCAGTATATTTTCTGCAAATTTTACTAGCCAGTTCCTCTATAAATTATACACAGTTTGTCCTGATAGGCTACACGGGACCATTTAACCAAGAATTCAGGTCAGTTATGCAGACGACATGGCTTGACGCTCTAGTCCGAAGAAAAATCCCCGTCACTCTCAGTCTGAACATTATCGACAATCTGACAGATATGGCAACTATCGGTGAATGGAACCTTCAAGGGTTGCCAACTGATGATTTGTCTATACAAAATGGTAAATTTAATCATCCACCAAACGTAAACTTTGGATTGTCTTAATATTTTTAGGGTCATCTGTCAAACATTAAGGACAAGTACACAAACAACCCTTAAAGTTTTGAACTCTCGACTATACCTACTATCATATTATAAATAATGTAGTTAGCAGAATAGCATGCAACCCATAAAAAAAAAGAAAGGACCGCCGAGCACTTCGGAGCGTCAAATTAAAGGCTCGAGCCTTTGAACACTTTCGGTGGGTGCTTCTGCCTACTATGCTCACTTTATTTTTTTAGACAAATGTCATTTAAATTAGGAAGTGCTCAATAATTATTTTTATAGGAATTATTGTAACGACCGCAACAAGATATCCTTTGTTGATCGATCCGCAAAGTCAGGGAAAGGCTTGGATTAAAAATAAAGAGAAAGAAAATAAGTTGATTGTGTCTTCTTTAAATCACAAATATTTCAGGTAATTTTTTAATAATAACTACCATCTACACTCAAATTTATAAATAACGCCACAACTCAATTTTTAGGGAGATGTTTTGACAACAATGCATCTCTTATTAAACAAAGCCAAGAAAAGAAAGCCATCTTGACCCAAGCCTCCTTATATTTTGTGGCTTATACCTACTTGTCATCTTTAATTTATTACTAATGTTGACTTTCAAGGAACTGAGTTATATTTTTATTGCTATTTATTGACATTTTTTAGAAATCATATTGAAGACGCTGTCTCTCTTGGTTATCCTTTAATTATAGAAGATATTGCCGAAGAACTGGATCCGGCATTAGACAACGTTCTTGAAAAAAATCATATTAAAATAGGAACCACGTTTAAAGTAAAAGTCGGCGATAAAGAAGTTGACTACAATGACGATTTTAGAATTTATTTTACAACCAAACTGGCCAATCCCAATTATACCCCTGAAATATTTGCTAGAGCATCGATCATTGATTTCACTGTAACAATGAGAGGTAAGCCTTAGACTTAGCTCTAATTATAAAAAAATTTAATGGGTTAAGTGGTTTTTGAGAAAATAAATAAAATAGATCTAAGGGCAAAGGCAAAAACGTGTCAAACCAATATGGCGGCTTCTCACCAGGTTTCGAAATAATACCAAACTTGTTATATTCGTAGGATGTCAAACATACTTACTTATAATTATTATATAATATTATATTATTTCTATGAATACACCTAAATAATTCTTTGGTTTTAAGGCTTAGAAGACCAACTGCTTGGTCGAGTAATCCTTACGGAAAAACGCGAGCTGGAAACCGAGCGCACGAACCTTATTAAAGACGTCACAGCGAATCGCAGAAAAATGTTGGAACTGGAACAAAACCTATTGTATAAATTGACAACCACCAAAGGATCTTTACTTGATGACGACACAGTTTTGGAAGTGTTGAACGTAACGAAAAATACAGCGACCGAAGTTAGAGAGAAATTGCAAATAGCCAAAGATACCGAGACAAAAATTAACTTGGCTCGAGAAGAGTTTAGACCCATTGCCACACGCGGCAGTATTTTGTACTTCTTGGTAGTTAGCATGTCTATGGTCAACGTCATGTATCAAACTTCATTGGTAAGAAAGGTCTACGCATAAGAACAGTCCACCCATGTCCAACCAATTAATAGGATTGCTCAGTCTCTCTGTGTCGTTAAGCTTCATTTCTCATCATGTTCGCGTGGATAGTGACAACCTGGCAACTATGCTATTGAACGGTTCGACGTGCTTGTAGTGTTACGTAGGTACCATTAACATAAGCTACATGGACTTGACAGCTTGGACGTTGGTACGATAGTTTCGTGCAGCTAACACGATTAGAAATGTAACTTTAGCCGCAAACCTCAATTGATTTGATGAACCTGTTGGATGGTCCATTTGCAATGAATCTATCGCGTCTGCTCAGGCCGTCCCGGCCGCATTTAAACTTAATGGTATAGGATCCCGCACCTGTCTTAATTTGGTTGGTTTAATTCAAATGTTAAACCGATAAGGTTGAAATGCTGCTTGTAAAGTCAAAATATTTAACAAATTAGGTTGCAATGTTGAAGTAAAAATAACCTATTCGCTTTCTATGTAACTTGTTTCTTTCTCTCTTTCTTTTACATCACAAATGTGTCATGTTAATACAAAAACCCATTTTTTAAGTTTAGCTCACCTTGCTTCTGATTTTGGAGGTGTTTAATTAATTGAAATCGTATCCTTAACCGACCTAATTTGACAGATTAGTAATGTAAACGGGCGAGAAAGGGAAACAATTTGCATGAAAGGAAAAGAGAAAAAAGCGGATACTGACGCAAAATAATGACGTTATACATTAAAATTATACCATGAGTCCAAATGCTTTTTCTACCATGAGCTTCTTGTGAGGTATCCACGAAGCTTAGCGAAATTTCAGCTAGTTGCTGGTGATTCTTACTCCAATATTCCATCTAAGGACTGGGCACTGTTTGACAGTTTGACCCTGTGGTTTGATCTTATATTTAGCACTTCAACCTTATTGATCTATAATTTGACACGTTTCCTTCAAGCATACCCTGGTGCCGAATCTTAAATCGTTATTGCATCAGCAAAAGAGCTGGGTGACTTGTCGTAGGCAAACATTTTGAAATAAATAAAAATAAAAAATCATATAAGTACATACATACAAATTTGTTTAAGGTGCAATTTTTGGAACGTTTCGACCTGTCCATGTACCGTTCAGAAAAAACTCCGATGGTTTCGAGAAGAATCCAGAACGTCATCGATTATCTAACCTACGAAGTATTCAAATACAAGTCCCGTGGTCTGTATGAAATCCACAAGTACATGTTCGTGCTTTTTATGTGTTTAAATATTGACCTGGAACGCGAACACATTAACCACGAGGAGTTCCAGAATTTTGTCAAAGGTGGCGCGGCGTTAGATTTGACAGCTTGTCCACCGAAACCTGCCAAATGGATTACAGATCTTACCTGGTAACCAAAGCACCCTCATAGAGGTCGACATTCATTTTCACTTACAGAGAAAGACGACCTATTGTTAACAACCGTAATCTTTACTAAGTTCGAAAAGGTTTTGTACTGTCAATATGCACTGTCTTAGGCACAGTAACAATTTTTTTACATAAATGTGCACAAATTCCCGAGTCGCTCTTAAAACTGAAGACCAAAATACTCTTTAAGTGTAAAAAACTCACACACATTAAATAAATCGTAAATTCATTTGATAATTTAATAAACCTTTAGGAAATCAATTAGTGTTTAGTCAAAATACAAGACATAACCTTAAGTTTGCCGTGGGATGAAGTATGCACAAAAACCATTGAAAGTAACGCATGCGCGAGAATTAAACTGATTTCTGGAAAAGCTGAGAGCTTAGGGATCGCGTATGAGAATATATAGTAATAACCTGTAGGTATATGGCTTTACCCAACAAATTACTTTTTCTAAAAGAATCTTACTTGAAGTTTGTTTTAGGTTAAACTTGGTGGAACTTACTAAATTAAGGCATTTTCAATATATCGTACAGCAAGTGACAGCTAACGACAGGCAGTGGAAAACTTGGTTTGACCGGGACGCTCCTGAAGAAGCTGTTATTCCTGATGGCTACAATTCTTTGGATACTTTCAGAAGACTACTTGTCATAAGGTAGATTTTGACTCCGGGTTCCAGCAAATAAATAACTGTTGCTTTGGCGAATTTCCATTATTTGAAAATCTATTGCAGGAGACCGTCGCATCGGAATCTGTGCGATTAGGTTTGGTTTGGTTTGGTGTATGGAAATAAGAATTATTTAGGTACTAACGAAATAAAATAATGTTTTGACCTTTTTTCAGAGCTTGGTGCCCTGACCGAACAATTACCCAAAGCCGCAAATATATCGCCAGCTCACTGGGTCAAAAATTTGCCGATCCTGTAATTTTAAACTTTGAAACAATGCACGAAGAGTCCCGACCCACTAGCCCCTTGGTTTGCTTCCTCAGTATGGGCTCGGACCCCACACCCTACATAGAAACACTGGCCAAACGGTTGGAACTTAAATGCAGAGGTATTTCTATGGGACAAGGACAGGAGGTTCATGCCAGGAAAATGCTGTGTCAAGCGATGCAAGAGGTACAGCCACCACCACCAACCAAATAGATTATTACATTACTTTTTGTGGTTAGCTCTGAACCCTGTTTAGGGCAACAAGAGGGCAAGAGACTCTTAAAAAATGTACACTCAAGGAGCTTCATAAAGCGTGGACTAACTCGACAAGGAAGGGAAGTAAACCTTCTGCTTCGAGAGCTTACAGAACGCTGTGTACGTTATGGACACTTAACTGTTCTTAAGATAAAACAAGATAGGACATGTCCCAAGAGCCGACAGAAAGAGGAAACAGCGTTTAACTTCCTAGCAGAATATGAACCATATAAAAAATGAGAAGAGAAGAAATCAAAGAAGAGGATCATACTAAATGATAATGGGATGCTTTGGGGTAGGCAGAAAAAGCTGGCGAAGAGTTCTACCTGTCAGACCAACAACTACTACCTTTTATTTTAGGGTTACTGGGCCCTACTTCAAAATTGTCATTTGTCATTAGACTACATGACTGAAGTGCTAGCAGTAATGTTGGACTTAGAGAAAGGAATTACCACAGCACACCAGGATTTCCGATTATGGATCACCACGGAAGTGCATGAAAAATTCCCAATTAGCTTGTTACAGATGTGTATTAAATTCACAAATGAGGCTCCGTCTGGAATTAGAGCAGGTTAGTTGCTGCACATTCTTATTTCTATTTTTGGAAATGCCCATGTCAGGAAATGTTATCTACATGTGCTAAGATAGAAGATCTGCCATAGTTTAGGTCTATTCCTTAACTCACTTTCTGCAATTCCATTCGTTATCCAGGTATCTCATTAGAACTTTTTGTTCTCTTGACTAAGTCCAGTATGACAGCTCATTTAGAAAGTTCAGTATTTCGTCGTTCGGGGTTGATGCTCCGAATGCGTTTTGGCTCATCCTTTCGTAGGCCTCTGCTGAGGTGCCCTTTTTTTTTCATGGGCTGGGCAGGTAGGGCGTTTTCCACTCTTATAAAGGTGTCATGTGGTCCCTTAACCAGTCTATGTCCTGTTGGTTTAATTCAGAAATACTTAGGCAAGTGATTGCGATATTGTTGTCTTATGTTTGCTAATTTAACTTTGATTTAATTCCAATATAAAACCCAAAGAAAGATCGGAACTCTAAATAAATTTTAACAAAATATTTTATGAAAAATTAAAGTGTAGTAAAGTCAAACCTTGAGCTTAGAAAGTTAAGACTTGGATTTAAATAAAAACCATATCATTCATTTCTATGCTGTTGCAGGTCTTCTAAGAACCTACACTTCTATGAACCAAGACATGTTGGATTATTCGGATGCCTGGCAATATATTCCTCTAGTATACGCCATTTCTTATTTGCATACGGTGGTGCAAGAGAGAAGGAAGTTTGGTCCGCTAGGTTGGAATATTCCGTACGAGTTCAATTCGGCCGACTGGTTGTCAAGTTGTCTGTTTTTACAGAATCATTTGGATGATCTAGATCCTAAAAGAGGAATTAGCTGGCAGACACTTAGGTAGGTCTCTCAGTAGGTACTTTGAGAGCAATGCTATTTAAGGGCAAAAATTGCAAGGTATATTTAAAATATGTTCCGTTTTAACCTCAGTTTTCTCAAAATTGTGTTTTGAAAACTAAGATAGATAAATTGATTGAAAATGGGTCACTGGTTTAACCTTTTACTTCGTAAACTAGTAATTTTTTTTCGGTCTTTAAGATGCTAAAACAAAAAAAAAATCAAACATCGCGTTTAGGAATAATTTTTTTCAAAAAATATACAACAAATTTTACTTGAATATCCTGTATTTTAATTTTTTTTCTGTGGTCTTTTTTCGAAGACGAAAGAAGACAGAAATTTTTGGATGGATGTGTTAAGGCGAGTGATACTCTACCGGTGCCGCAACTATACATTCCAAGTAGGGTATTGGAAATCCCTTAACATTCCTGCACATGCGCAGTTCGACTCGGCACGACGGGCAAATAAAATCAGATGATTTTTTCCCTTATTTATTTACATGTAAATAATAGGAGAGATCGAAAGGTGTCAAATTCTCGTCACTGATTTAAGTACAATTATTTAAATTGTTGACAGATATATGCTTGGAGAAGTCCACTACGGAGGCCGAGTAACAGACGATTATGACAAGCGTCTGTTAAATACGTTCTGCCGTGTTTGGTTTAACGAAGGAGTCTTTAGCGAAGGCTTCATGTTTTACAAAGGCTACAAGATTGTCATATTCAAGCAACTATCGGATTATATCACGTTTATTGATAGTTATCCTCCGACTGATCCTCCCCAAGCTTATGGACTACATTCAAATGCAGATATTACGTAAGTTTTTTACTTTAAAAATAAAATAAAAATATTTGCAGGAAGCTCCAGGTAGGGGCTCCTGGGTATAAACAAGGAGGTAAGGAGTAACTATGACTCTCTTAAGTTGTGCTGCTGCGTTTGACGGCCCGTTCCGGTCTTTGCCGTCGCCATGTGCAGCCTTTATATAAGAGGTCACTAAATTGCTCAAACTGCTGTTGACGGTGCATAACCTTGCCGTCTAGACAGCAGATGTGCCTGCTAAAACCTCCTCGTAGTACCGCTGGACAATGCTTAGCAGCTGTATTAGCAGGCTGGGAAAAGGTACTACCATGACTCGTCTAACAACGGGCGAGACTGGTGATTGTTAAGCCCAGGAGAAACATAAGGTGTCCCTAGACTACGATACCTTAATGGAGTCGAACGGATTGAGGACCCGTTAACCCCGTCAAGTGGCAAGACGCTAGAGGTGTCTGTTGTTGTAGCCTTAGGCGAAGGCAATTAGTATTCGAGTGAGAGTCTGTGAGGAGAAAGGGTGTCGATTAACATCCCGCGACCTCAGAGACACTGCCCGTCGTAGACGTTCCCGACACATGGGACCGTAAGGAGTTGCCTGTAAAGGAAACATCCGACGTGTGGGCTTTCACGGTCAGGCGGCTACACTTTGGAACCAGCGAGCCCATATCCGCGCTGCAGTGGTAGCGTAACCCTATGAAAGGAATGAACTGAATTTCGATAGGGACCCAGGGACTCCGACTGATGCTCGTATAACTATATGTAGTTTCAGGGAGTTATTATTCCCCCCTGTTTAATGCTCGAACCGTTTTGTAGTCTGCAATTTGCGCTCTCAAACCTACAGTTGTAGATGTTATGGGTCGCTAGTGCTACATCTACGAATACCTTGGTTGACGACATTGCAGAGATTTTTCCAAGGCGGTAGGATTAGTAGGATAACTTCGGGCCCTGTGGTTAGGCTTTTCGCGTAGCTATCGCGTTAAGAACGAATCCTATAGTTGCACGCAGGATCAACTTTCCGCTCTTTGAAGTTATGGTTGATAGTGGGAGAGGTAGTGTGAAAAGAAGCTGACTCTGGTAATTGTGGGATTTCTGGCGCCGCCGGCCGTGTTTAAAAACCCCTGCTGGAAAGAGGCACTCCCCCACCAGACTATTTTAATTCGATTACTTAGGTTATGGAGTCGACTGCGACGACCGTAAGGAAAGATTGAGCAATCAGTTGCTCTTTTAAGGTTGCCAAATGGCTCGTCATCTAATTGGGAACTTCTATGGACGAGATTCCCACGTCCCTACCCTATAAGAGATCTGCTGGAAAGAGGCACCCCTCCACCACTTCAATAAGATAACTGGGGTTATAAAGTTGACCGCGACAACTGTAAAAAAAGGATTAGCAATCAGTTGCTATAAGGTAGCCAAATGCTACGTCATCTAACTAATCTGACGAGGTTCCCACTGTCCCTAACAAACAGAATTACTGCCGAGGAACGGCCTTGGAAAAATTAGCGTGGAATACTCTCTAAAATCATATTTTCTAAGCAACATTTTTTGTGCGATGTGAAGGAAGGAAAAGAGACAAAATTACTAAAGGTATGTCTATGATTGTGGCTAGATCTATGTCAATTCAACCGTACATCCAGAAATACCCGATGGTTTTAACCATATAGGGATCCCCGATATAATGAAAATATCGATAAGTTAGCCAAGTAGGAATGTAAATAAACATTTGACGTCCCTGAAACCTACCTAGAGGCTCTTCTACACAGCGGATCAGCACACCAACCAGCAAAATACCATTGTATATAGGAGCCTTAGATCACCAATAAAGAGCAAACACTCAAGCAGGAAAACTAAAAGAAAATACTCGTAATTGATTACAAAAAGAAGAAAGGAATACATCTCTGCCGCACAGTCCATTGATATTTGTGGTTAAAGTAAAAACTGCAAACTCCAGACTTTGATTTCATTTTAGATATCAAACCAACAGCACATCCGATATGTTGGATCAAATGTTGGCGATTCAACCCAAAGAGGCCGAGGGAGGTGGAGGCGAATCAAGAGAAACCACAGTTTATAGGCTTGCCAAAGATATGCTGTCAAAATTGCCCAAGAATTATGATCCTTTCGAGGTGAAAGAAAGGTAGGCATTAAGTGTGAGGAATTACATTTTAAAGGCCAGTTAAAACTACATTTTTAATAATTTCAAAAAGGGTTTATGGAAATGTTAGTAAGTGTACCATGCAAAAAAAATGTTATTTACAAAACACAAGCTCAAGAAAATTGCAGAATTCTTTAAATATTTATTTCTTTTATGCTGCAAGATGGGATAAAAACTTTGTACATACCTTCCAGTTTCTAGAATTTTTAGTCTAGAATTATATTTATTTTTATTTTCTATAGGTTGCGAGCAATGAACCATCTGAATCCCTTGAACATTTTTTTGAGACAAGAGATAGACAGAATGCAGAAAGTTATTAGTTTGGTCAGGACAACTCTCAGCGACTTGTTATTGGCAATAGACGGCACAATTATTATGAGTGAGGTGAGAAGTCGATTAATATTATTCTTCTAATTTTAGAATTAAGATTTTGATTCTCAAGATCTTTTTATACCTTCATCCGAAAACAAACTGGGCTCAGTTTTTTTTGCGCTCTACGTATATCAGTTTGACACAATTGTTATACACCCTGTATCTTTTACTTGTTATTCTTTTAGAGTTTGAGAGACGCGCTGGACAACATTTACGATGCCAAGGTGCCATTTATTTGGAAAAGAGGCTCATGGGAATCGAACACTCTAGGGTTCTGGTTTACGGAACTTTTAGAAAGAGATGTCCAGTTTAGAACATGGTTAGTATATATTAAAGCTTAAGCACCAAATGAATTTCTAATTAATTTTTGTCAGTTTAGAACCTTCTTCGATGTTTTCTGATTTTTAGTCGCCATATAGGTTTCAGTCAGTCCAGAGAATACCTATCGTTTGCTTAAATCTACACAGGGATTTTTATCTATTTGCTCTCTAGCGGTCTGGGTCATTTGTTTATCTTTTCTTTTTTGTATTACTCATTTCGGTACCACTTTACCCATTTCAATAGCCACGTCTTAAATAACTGACTGAGATCTACCTTTTATTTATTTTAGTAGGGGCTCTGACTAAAATTAAAAGAAAAGGTTGGCTATTTTGAAAACTCCTAAATCAAATAAAAAAACATAATAATCATCTCGCTTCATATTTTTCAGTTTTTTTTACTAAACCAAACCCTCCATTAACTTAAACACTTGGATTTCAGGTGTTTTGGAGGTCGGCCTCCCTGCTTTTGGATGGCAGGATTTTTCAACCCCCAAGGTTTCTTGACGGCCATGAAGCAAGAAGTTGCCCGAGCTCACAAAGGCTGGGCTCTAGATCAGGTGTCGCTGATGAATGAGGTCACCAAAAATATGAAAGAAGAAATTTCTAATGCTCCGCCAGTAAGATCTTTTTAATTAAAAAATCAGAAAAAATAATAGTAAGAGCAATAAGTATCCCAAGTAACATTATTACCACTCAAGGTTTTATTAATTTGGTTCCTAGGTTATTTAGAGGGTGCTGTTATGGGGTTTAGGATCAATTTGGCTACATAAAGGTAATTTATATTGCCAATTACCTAAAGGAGTGTTATACAACCAAAAAGTGATTTATAAAGGGAGCATAATAAAACTGATATTCCTTCTGTTCCTTTTAGATACTTTTTGTTTTATTGATTTCTGATTTATAAAGATGGTCTTATAAAACCATTTTACCTAAAGTTTTTAAAAAGAAATAAATATAAACTTTGGTCATTTAGTTTTTTTCATTACTTTAGGTTATCACAAAAGTGTTTTATAATAGAGCTAAAAGGTTATCTTATATCCTTTTGTTTTTATAGTTACCAGTAGTTTAAAAGTAAATATGATTAGATAGGCGGTCATATAGAACCTAGTTTCCTTAAGGTTTTTAAGAGTGGTAAATATAAACTTTAGACTTTTGGTTTTTGCCATTATTTTTAGGCATTTTAAAAAGGTTTTATAGGAAGGCTTAAAGGTAAACTTAATTCTTTTGTATTTATAGTTACCCATAGCTGTATATTAAATATTATTTAAATAGGCGGCCATATAAAACCTTGTTTCCTTAAGGGTTCTAACAGAAGTAAGTAAATACTTTCGTTTTTTATTTTTTTAGGTATTTCTTGTAAAAATAATAGATATACCTAGGTACAGATTGGTACCTACCTATTGCAAGATTGATTATTTAAATCCCAATAATTAATAATTGTTGAGTTTCCGTCCTCCTGGATAGGACACCCAGGCCTAGATAAGGCCTATTTAGACGACCAATATAAGAGGTTGCCCTCCAACCTGCAGGCACAACGAATATCATTGCACTGGCCCTCTCGATTGTGTCGAAATTGCACGAAAGAAATATTTAAAAGTGTTCAATTATACGCTTTTAAACACTTTAAAAACAAATACAAAAACTTTAAGTGAGGTTATGTTGACTATGTTTACATTGTTCTTTTTTGTTGGTTTCATAAGGGCACTCAAAAATCCTAGTTGCGATACAGTAACAAATAAAACCAAGTGACCACTATAAAACCATAATGGCGTATATAAATTTATTTAAAAAATATTTTAAAGAGAAAATATTTATCTAGTCGTTTTAGCAGTGTTTTTTAACAATAATTTTACTTTAATTTTGATTTATGTAAACCAAACAGACTTTTTTAATGGTGAATAGTGTAAATGATTTTTTTTTTAATTTTAAATATTTGTTATTTTGTTATCAAAAAACTATTAAAAAGCATTCTAGAGGTGGCGCGCTTGTTTTGAGAGCTTTTCAGATACGATTTTATCAGAAAAATAAATCTGGCAGGCAATTTGATCATCAACAAAACGACAAACTCGGTATATTTTTATGTGATAAAATAATCTTGGGACTCTGACATTTTTGGCAATTTTGTGAACTAAATTATTTTATATAGCCATTGTGAATCTAAAATATCGCCATAGCTTTTATAGAAAAACTTCTTTACTCTATTATGGTATTCAACAGAATCGCCAGGATACCAAATTACCAAATCTAGTTTTATAATAGGATAGAGGACGTTTCTGAGTTGCTTTTAGAACCTGGCATAATAGCTTTCGGCTCTAAAAGGTTCTATACTGGTGGAACCGCTAGAGGGCGAAGCTGGAGTTTATTTCTTATGGTTTCATAGTGAGTTTAATACATAGGTTGCCACCACCAATTGGGGAGTCCCATTTAGGAGGTCTAAGGGGTATATAAGGGTAATGGGAACGTGCTAGCGACCAAACATTGAAACTAATGGTTTTAAGGAAAGGCGCTGGCAACCTTTTAGCTTCTGCTATAAATAAAGAAATGTTACTTTGGATATGACCCATATGGAGTGGCACCCGGCGAGCCTTGCAACATTGAGGGACAGATGGCGCTGAAATACATTCATCTGGTACGCAGTATTCAGGGATTACTATTACGAATTAGTTGCATATGCGAGTTCCGAGGTTCATGCCTATCATACAAATGCCATTAGATTTATAGTAGTTGTCTCTGAAAATTGCGTACTAGACGAATTTATTTCAGCACCATCTGCCCCTCAATGCTGCAAGGCTTGCCTATTGCCACTCTATATAGGTCATATACTTATTGGTAAAAGAGATCGGGGCAGATTGTAACAAAACTTTTTTTTAATAACTTTCTTTAAAATTATTATTTAGGTTTGCATTTATATGGTTTAGCTATAGAGTGTTATAATAAGATTGGTCAGAATTTCATCAATACGGCCTAGAAAAATGTTTTTGTTGGTCCATGTTCTTTAAAATATGCTGCCGCTGGATCGGAGCAAATTGTAATTGAACTGGGGCAAGTTGTAAAAAATAAGAAATCAAAGGTTAAATTCTATTTTATTTATTTTTAAAGTAAAAACATATCCAAAATAAATATACAGTCTTAATTACCCAGGCCAATCTTACTCGTTTCTTAATTGTAACTGTTTGGTTTAGTATAACAATTTATCCCAATTATATTATTCCTCTACTTGTTCTATTTTTTGATATCTTCATCTTTTATGGCCACGTTAAATAGTTTAGGGAATACTGTGTCACCCTCTCTGACCTTGTCACCTTTTTTTGTTTTTTCGTCGTTTTCGATTGATGTTGTTGGTTCGCTAGATGTAAATTGGCTATTAAGTCTAAGTATTTGTAGTCTATGTGACTATTAATTAACGATGATTTTACTGCCCAGTGCTCAATGCCGTCGAAAGCTTTTTCGAACTCTATAGACGGAATATATAGTGGAATGTTGTATTAGTATTTGTATGGTTAATATGCCATGTGGTCAGCTGTACTGAAACCTTTTCTGGAACCTGCTTGTTCTTTTGATTGATATCCGTCAAATTTTGTTTTCTATCTATTAATACTTTCGTTAATAGTTTATAAATTACATTGAGGAGCGTTATATGTCGATAGTTTTTTTAGGTTTTGGATTCTTTCCAGTTGTTTCGGATTATTTTTTATCTTAGTATTAACGCACCACCACTGTGACCTCTATATTTTTGTTTCTTATGTGAATATGTCTGCCCGTTTTTAGGATATTTTCTTAATCAAAATTTTAAAACTTTCTTGTAGGAAGGTGTTCTGGTTTATGGACTATTATTGGACGGAGCGGGATGGGACAAGAGACATGTCAGACTAACAGAGTCCACCAAGAAGGTGCTTTACACGTTGATTCCAGTCATACACATCTACGCCATCTATTCAACGGAACCAAAACCTGCGACACTCTACGTTGTAAGTATTGATTGACAAAGTGTTGATGAATTTATCATTCGTGCGACGCAACAGAAGTTGAAGTAATCATTTGTACACGGCATGGGCGTAGTCATGGACTCGCTCAGGGTGTGGCAAAAAAGCAAAAAAATGTACAATCAAATAACCTAAACTTAATTTAATATATACTTGCAAGGATTGCGAATAAACCTTGATAAAACGTCTTACTAAATGAGCTAAAGCCAAGATGAGGCAGGTGACAAGCCAGAGTGGGGCAAGTGCCCCACCCTGACTACGCCCATGGTACACGGGCAGGATTGAGCAAATTACTTGAAAAAAAGAAATGTAGTATATGTAGAGTATAACTAATAACTACTTTATTAAAAAAGTAGTTTAACTAGTTGGTAGTTAGTAGTAGTTAAAAAAATAATCGATAATAACTATATAATAAATAGGAGAAAAAAAGCAGAGTACAACTACTTTTACGGCAAAAGCAGTTAACTATTTTTGCTGTTAACGACTGCCCAACTATGACTGCAACTTGGTGCTTTTGTTGATAAACTTTATAGTTTTTAAAATATGAATTTTTAAAATTTGGCCATTTTGGTCTTATGGGATTCCCAACCCTAAACTTCGCTAAATGCCGTTTTTCCGAATCTTAACTCAAAGTGTGGTTTTTTCGCATCTTTATGGCCCTACTATACTGCAATTCGGTGCTTTTGCTGATAAACTGTTTAGTTTATAAAATATGAATTTTCAAAGTTTAGCCATTTAGGTCTTGTGGGATTCCCTACCCTAAAATTCGCTAAATGACGTTTTTCCGAATCTTAACTCAGTGTGTGATTTTTTCGCATCTCTATGGCCCTACCATACTGCAACTTGGTGCCTTTCTTGATAAATTGTATAGTTTTTAAAATTTTAATTCTCTACCCTAAATGACGTTTTTTCGAATCTTATCTCAGGGTGTGGATCTTTAGCATCTCTTTAGCTTCACTATCCTGCAACTCGGTGCTTTTATTGATAAATTGTATAGTTTTTAAAATATGAATTTTCAAAGTTTGGCCATTTTGGTCTAATGGGTTTCCCTACCCTAAAATTCGCTAAATGACGTTTTTCCGAATCTTAACTCAAAGTGTGGTTTTTTCGCATCTCTATGGCCCTATCATACTGCAACTTGGTGCCCTTCTTGATAAACTGTACAGTTTTTAAAATATAAATTTTCAAAGTTTGACCATTTTGGTCTTATGGGATTCCCTACCCTAAAATTGGCTAAATGACGTTTTTTCGAATCTTATCTCGGGGTGTGGATCTTTACCATCTCTATAGCCTCACCATCCTGCAACTCGGTGCTTTTGTTCATAAACTGTATAGTTTTTAAAATATGAATTTTCAAAGTTTGGCCATTTTGGTCTGATGGGATTCCCTACCCTAAAATTCGCTAAATGACGTTTTTCCGAATCTTAACTCAGTGTGTGGTTTTTTCGCATCTCTATGGCCCTACCATACTGCAACTCGGTGCTTTTGTTGATAAACTGTATAATTTTTAAAATATGGATTTTCAAAGTTTGCTGATTTTGGTCTTATGGGATTCCCTACCCTGAAATTCGCTACTGACGTTTTTTCGAATCTTAAATCAGAGTGTGGCTTTTTCGCATCTCTATGACCGTACTATACTGCAAATCGCTGCTTTTGTTAATAAGCTGTATAGTTTTTAAAATGTGAATTTTCAAAGTTTGGCCATTTTGGTCTAATGGGATTTCCTACACTAACATGGTAATTACTCCCCCCCCCCCTTCCCCCTAGAAAAAAAATTCACTTTTTGATTGTAATTAAAGAACAAACAGAAGAATTACGCCCCCCCCTCTAGAGAAAAAAATATAATTACAAATAATGTTTTCGTCGAGTATTAAACCTCCCCTCCCTAGATTTTGACCTAGATCCGCGCTTGCGTCGACTTGATGACACAATACGAAACTAGCATGGCGTGCGCGAGCGAAACTACTTTTTAATTTGGTTAGATTTTCAACCAAGGCCAACACAAAAATAGAGGCCACGACCCTGAAAAAATCAGCTGTTCTCCGGGGGCTGAATTTTACATTGGGTCTTATGGGAGGTCAGACGTTTTTTTATGATATTTTCAAAATGGCACTACAGATTTTCGCAAAATTTCAGTGACATATTCTCAGACACCATCCCGATATTCCGCCAAAGTTTTATAAGGAATCATTATGCTTAAAAGATTAAAATCTTCAAGATTTAGCATTCTTTATTTTGAGTTCATGAACCCGCCATGTACCACATGCCAATTGTTATATTTGACATGGATTTAACTTTGTCATCTATGATTGTCACATTCGCTTTAAACTTAATTTTTGTGTGAGCCAAGGCCAACACAAAAATAGAGGCCACGACCCTGAAAAAATCAGCTGTTCTCTGGGGGCTGATTTTTACATTGGGTCTTATGGGAGGTCAGACGTTTTTTTATGATATTTTCAAAATTGCACTACAGATTTCGGCGAAATTTTAGTGAAATATATTCCACCAAACTTTTGTAAGGATGCAAGATGACTTAACGGTTAAAATCTTCAAAATTTAGCATTCCTTATTTTGAATTTAAATTACCCGCCATATACCGCATGCCAACTGTTATATTAGACATTTATTTGACTTTGTCATCTGTGTTTGTCACATTCGCTTCTGTTTTAAATTTAATTTTTGTGTGAGCTAATGAAGCGGCTCTGAAAAATTAAAGATTACTATACATTTAAAAAAAATTGTTCTTCAAGAATATAGTAAACAATCTTAAGACCGGCTTTATTTTTTTTTAAATCAAATAATCATGAACCGTCATTCCAATTCCAAAAAAAATCAGCCCCGCATGTGACGTCAACAAAGTGGAGGATCGTGGCCCGTCCGTTTTGATAGCCCTGTTTCAACATGTGTCTCCTTTATTAGGGATTGCAATAAAGCCAGGCAATAACAGTGCCGGGCACTATTCTGACAGTTTTCCATTAAAAACTGACAGGTGATCTTTCAAAATTAAATAAAGGCCTAATTTTGAAAGAAGACAGCTGTTCTTATAATGCGAAACTGTCAGAATAGTGCCTGGCACAGCTACTGCCTGGCTTTATTGCAATAAGTTCCTAAAACTTTTGCTCCTTTAGTGTCCTGTCTACAAAAAAGCCCGTCGAACTGGATTAAACTACATCACCCAAGTTTGGTTGCAGACTGTCAAACCACCCGAACATTGGATCCTAAGAGGCGTGGCCTTACTGTGTGATATTCAATAGTTTCTTGTTCTAAGGTTATATCACGGATCACCTAATGATCCGTGGTTATATTTTAAGTAAGTAAGTTGTCTGTAAAAACGAAAAAATAAATAAATGTTTAAATTCTTGGCGTTGCGTTGTTACAAAATATCACTGTCAAAATTTTGATATATAAAGTGCTTTTTCACAGTTTTAAGACATGGGATATCTTTTAAATGAAAGGGAATTATTTAATTTTTATAAGTAGTGTAAATTTTATTTAATAGTGACGTACCATTTAGCACAAAAATTAAGTTAACGTTAAATTAACGTAAACAAAAGTAATAAAGTCAAGTTATTTTTTACTAGAAAACAACCTTATACTATGTAATATCTACATGTTTAAAGATATATTACAACAAGAAGGAATCAAACTATAAAAAATTTAATTTTTGCTAAAATTTCCGGTGCTGTGTATGAAACGTCTTTTTTATCCTCGATATTTTCATGTGCCAAATTCACACTTGACAAGTCCTCCACAACATGTTCTAAAATGCCAGTAGATTAAGGCTTCTCAAACCTATATACTACTAACTTTTTGAGTATTATTTTGTTACTTTTTTTTCTCTATATGTTTTTAAATAAAAAGACGCGAAAGCACGTTCTAAAAGTCCTCTACCCACATAGCACAATCACGTGTTTAAAACGTAAAAAAGGTGTGAGAAAATAAAACGTGATTTTACAAGCTGCTAGAAAAACAAACGTTTATTTCATATATGAAAACAAGCTTAATAGGTCATTCATTAACGTTAAAAAAAATACCGTTGCTAAAAACTGCGTTTTAATAACGCCATTATCAAATTAAAACCAATGTTTTTACGTTAGTTTCAAGTGATTTTTATCAACGTTAAAATCACATTAGATTCACGCCTTTTCTACACGAATTTTAAAACGCGACTTGCATGGCTTTTCTACCGAATATTTTTGAGATTTTACTTGCAGCAGCGCCACCTATTGTCGGGATTTTTCACTGACGAAATCAATCAGGCAGTGCTATGGCCTCTAAACCAGCGTTGCCACCTCTACCGATTTTTCGGTAGATCTACCGATTTAGCCTTTTAATTTACGATATACCGAATTACCATAGTTTTCTACCGATTTTTTTTCGATATAAACTTGTTATTTTTTTGATACGCCTCGTAATCGCGATTAAAAAAAACACCATAAATAAAATATTCTTTTTATGTAAGATCCTTTGTAGAATAAAATTTTTATTTCAAGCCATTGTTTTTAAAAGTGTATTTATGGCGCCATCTCTTGGATTTTGCGATATACTCAGCCGGCAGCCGCAAGCGGCATTAAAGATCACGCTATTATAAACCCTGAGGTTTTTTTTATAATATTATCTACCTAATATGTACCTAATTTTTTTATTTAATTCTTAATATTGGCATTTTGTCTGTAAAAACAAATCGTAGAAATACAAATTGTAAAAGGCTTTCGAAAGCACACCCACCATACGTAGAAATACAATTTATCTACTAAATCAATCCAAACCATCGACAGTTCTGCAGCACTGCTTGCTAAGATGATTAAAAAATCTACCGAAATCTACCGATTTTTCTCGAAGCCTTCTACCGAAGACCTCAGGGTCGAGGGTGGCAACACTGCTCTAAACTCCAAAAGCCTGTTAAGGAACTGATCCCTGATCCACGATCACGACGCATCTGTTATTAACATGATAAAGACACATTAATATTCTGTGAAAGTGTTTACTGTTAAAAAGTGTGAAAGTGTTTACTGTTAAAAAATTTTAGCTTTTAAAAAAAATATATAGATATTTTGTCTTGCCTTGAGCTTTAAAATTGTCTTGAATTGTTGTAGTCTTTAACTAGTGAACCTTTATAACTTCCTTTTGCATCTCTTTTAAGTTAAAAAATGTTATTAAAAAAGTGACCAAAAAGACGCAGAAAGTTAGTAGGTTTGAGAAGTCTTAATCTAGTGGCGTTTTAGAACATGTTGTGGAGGACTTTTCAAGTGTGAATTTGGTACATGAAAATAATGAGGGTAAAAAACACGTTATATACACAGAGACTTCTGCAAAAAGTACATTTTTATAGCTTGAATTCTCTTTGTTTTTAAGTTATCTTTACGCATGTAGATTTAACAAAATAAATATTACATGGTATGAGGTTGTTTTCAAGTTTAAAAAAAAACATTGTTATTTTTGTTCACGTTAATTTAACGTTGATGTGATTTTTGTGCTATGTGGGTAGATAAAGAATTGTTAAAAGTAATAACTTTCTGCGTCTATTTTTGTCATGTTGTTTTAAATTAAAAGTGACGTTGTGGGGTAAATATCACACTTAATATTTATTTTATTATTTATTTGTACTTGCCTAAGTAGTTAAACACATCAAGCTAAAAAAATTATTAAATATAAATTATTACTAATATAAAATTAAAATATTTAAAAAAATCAACAAAAAATTATTAAGTGTGATAAGTGGCAACGTATAGGTATGTATAACAATAAAATAATAAATTATTTTTGTTAGGAGTGTATTGTTGGACCATTCTCGCCAAAATCATCACAAACCTACTTTTGATAAAGTAAAGATACATAAAAGTATTTACTTATAAATCATAAATAAATAAATTACATTAATACCCGTCAAAAGGCTTAACAGCATACTTAGTATACAGGCTGTCCCACAAAATATACGAATTCCATCTTGGATCGGACTTCATTGCTAAATCTTTGTTAATGTCCAAATAGTCAAGCCTTCCGTTGTTCACCGACGGATTTGTTTTTTGCCAGGTTATGTTCTCCAGTAGAGGGTCGGAAGTGGGGGTTGGATTTCTATAATAATAAGAAACCAAGAATTTGGAAGTAGTAAAACAAAAATTACAGGCGACCCATATAGTTTTAAATGTCAAATGAAATACATAACGCCGGAAACTGCATTTTAACTTATTTTGTGCTATTTTTTTATTTAACTCTCTAAAAAGTACATTTGGCTAGGATGTTTAATTGATTTGATATCAAATGAGATCTAGTTCCCAAGCTATTCACTTTTGAAATATACTCTCCAGTAAAATTAATGCACATTCTGATTTTGTTGTGATAAATTTATCAACGAATAAATAAAGACAATTTTTTGTTTTAAAAATGTACATATATATATCCACATGTAGGAGGTAAGCAAAGTTCTGAAGTATGGAAATTCATTTCCACGGTAAAAAACCCAATAAAAGAAAGAGTAAACATACAGATCATCAAACCAGAACAATGGACAGAACACTAAAGAAGACTGCTGCAGAAAACAAGACACGAATATCTGTGAGCCTCTTCGAGGAGAGACATAGAAGTACATGGAAAGAAAGTTATCATCAAAAAAGAGATGAGAAAAAATAGTATTAAAAAGCTTAAATAAGGAAAAGCTAGTGAACCTGGCGGAATATAAGCTGAAATGCTTAAATATGGCTCAGGAAAACGATTAGAAAATCTCACATATATTATTAATCAATGCATAAAAGGACATCCAGTATATGATGATTGGAAAATTGCATTCGTATTCTCAAAACATAAAAAAGGAAACAAGCTCAATACAATTGCAACAATTACAGAGGAATTTCAGTAACCAGTACTCTAAGTAGATTGTAGGGTAGAATTCTTACAGATCTAATAGAGAATAATTTTCATGAACAAGAAGAAGAACAGTAAAGTGGGTTTCATGCAGGCAGATCTTGTCGTGATAATGTTTTCTGTCTTAAACAAGTATTTGAGAAAAAGATTGCCAGAAGTATAGCAACTCATGTAACCTTCGTGGACCTACAAAAAGCAAATGAAGCAAATTCCAGTAGAAAAATTATGGACAGTGTTAGAGCAAACTAATATCAATCATACATATAAGTATAAAAGCAATAAAAGGATTACACAGAGGGTCAAAATCTAAAATTAAAATCGGAAATCGACTTTGAAAAGAATTCCTGGTAACGAAAGACTTAAGAGAGGAAAAAAGGTTATTAATGAAGCAGAGAGATAAAAAAGAATGTAAAATTTAACATATGAAAGAATGGTGAAAAGAATGCTGCTGTATGTAATAGAGACTTGTCGCGTAACAGAAAAATACAAAACAAAAATGGCTAGTGTCAAAATGGATGCAATAAAAAAATGGAATATCTAAAACAAATCATATAAGAAATAAGACCATAAAAGAAAGAATGGGAATCCCAAGAAGCATACGGCCATGTACAACGGATGAACGACGAAATATTACCAAAGCAAGTCCTAGAATGGCAGGCGCAGAAAAAGAGGGCGACAGAAGATGATTGTCAGGATCGAAGGTTGGAGAATAGGCGTTGGACAACGTATAAAAACGTTCTAAACCGTAGTCTTGGTAACAAAAAATGGGAAAAAGCTAATTAACTAATTAGGTCTAAGAATTAAGTGTATATGTGTAAATTTTGCTGGAGAGTGTCCCGGTGTCCCCTGTTAAACAAATGCCTTTTAAACTATTCTTTAAAAAAACTTACAGATATTTAGCAAAATTTGTCCACAAAGTCAGCAGCCTTTTATGGGTCTTTAAATCACTTTCCGGGAATAGACTGGGATCGGTATTATCTTTTTTGCTGTTCTTCAGGGTTCTGGACCACAAGTAGTTTAGTTCTTCACTGTGTGAGATATTTCCAGTACCTAGGTAGGTAAGTTTTGTGTATTAGAATTAGGTGATAAATATGTACAGGGTGTCCCAAATTGAGCAGTTTTGGGGGTCTAATGTATCAGCAAAAAAAAAGCTAGGTTCGATTTTTAAGAGAAAATAATTAATAGGTGAAAACCGCATGTTCAGAGGGTTATTGAAAAGTCTACATTTTCGGAGGGGCTCTAATATTTTTTTATTTATGAAAATTTCATTTAGAGGTAAATTAATTTTTAGCTCACACATATACTATACTATAGTAGTGTGAGCTATGGTGATCCTAATTTTTTCGAGAAAAAAAAAGTTGCTCCGATTTCAAAAATTTTTATATATCTTTGCGTTTCAGATGATTTTGAAACTTTTTTGTTGCGCCGTCTGTCTGTCTGTCTGTCTGTCTGTCTGTCTGTCTGTATGTCTGTCTGTATGTCTGTAACGACCAACGCGCATAACTCAAAAACCGCTCGGCCGATTTTAATGAAATTTGGTAGATAGGCTGGGTCTTGGGTCGAGATGGTCCCATTTAAAAATGAAGAAAATCCACCGAACACAAACCAAATAAAAGGGTGGGGGTAGATTTCAAAAATTAGAGTTTATGTGAAAATATGGCGTGTGTGATATCAAACGAAAGGTAATTGAGTCTGGAGTTAAACAAAATACATTTTAATTTATTTAAAAAAAGGGTGGGGGTATATTTCAAAAATTCGAGTTTAAGTGAAAATATGGCGTGAGTGATATCAAACGAAAGGTAATTGAGTCCGGAGTTTAAGAAAATACATTTTAGTTTTTGCTTTTTTTAAGGGTGGGGGTAGATTTTAAAAATTTGAGTTTAAGTCAAAACATGGCTTGTGTGGTATCAAACAAAAGGTAATTTAGTCTGGAGTTGAATAAAATATATTTCAATTTTTAGTTATATTAGCTCACACGTAAACTATAACTATAGTACCTAGTGTGAGCTTAGAGGCCCATATATTGGCAGAGTATTTTTAGATGTTTTTATAAGTAATCCAATAGCAATCTATCAATTTAAATTTTTTAAATAATACCAATGCCTCTACACCAGTAGTCATTTATTAAATAATATAAATATAAAAAATAATAAAAAAATATATATTATATTGAGCTGATACCTATGAAACAAATAAAATTTTGCGACATTATTCATGAATCCTAGTGTAAACGTAGACACACTCGCCAACTTTTTTAAAGTCGTCTTAATTTTCAGGCGAGACGAGTTTAGTTAATTTCAAGTTGACGTTGAAAAAGTCGTTTAGTCAATTTCAATAAGTGTACCTCTGGCCAATGGCGTATCTAGGATGGCCCGTGGCTCTAATACCTTGAAATCACTGCAAACATTTTAGACGTACACTTGAAATTTTAGGCAGGAAAAAGTCCCCCCCCCCCAAAACTTTTTCTAAATAAGCCACTGCCTCTGGTTCTTCAATAACTAATTTTCTAAAACAACAAGTGAAATTAAAGAATGAAAAATAAGAATAAAAGTTTTTTTTCTGTCTTCGGCCGAGACTCGAACCCGGAATCTCTTGCTTTGTACGCAAACGTTCTGAACATTGAGCCACCGAAGACTGTTCATAAATTTTAGGTGTCTAAATACAAGAACGAGAAACTCTCAGGGTATTAACTCGACCAAGTCATCCAAACTGATCTCTAAAATTCTTCCTTCCTACTGTCAAAGGTATGAAAACTCAAAATTAGACGTAAATTATCAACGTCTGAAAACATGAGATCCCCTTTTCTTGTGTTAAAATTTCTGATCGCAATGGGCGATTGCCAATATAATTCTCAAATACCAAATTGCAAATAATGCAAGGACCTAAAACTATAAACAACAAGTGAAATTAAAGAATGAAACATTTTTTGTTACCTGCCAATAAAGCTGGATAATCTCCCATATCACCACGGTATCCAAAAACGTAAAAAAATACGTCTGAAAACTTAGACTGCAGTGTTGCCTGTTTTATAATTGATCTTACGAAACAGGTATCACTAAGATACTAAAAGATAAAAAAAAATATTAATTACTCGAATGCATATAAGATTTTTCTTTTCTGGTCCCTCTTAAGATCGAAAAGTTTTCCAAAGTGACACTTCAGTGGCGGCTCGTAAATTTCGCAATAGGTGAGGCAAATTCGTATATCCTTTAAATTTGCTAATTTATAGTGATCCTAAAATGACTGTGAAACCATTACCTAACTCATTTAATAGTTCTTTTGATAAATTTGTCAGTGTCTCCTCTAACATGGTACTTCGCAGGTAGGTTTTAATATCTTTAAGTAATGTAAAATTTCCAGAAATATATTTTCGGAAATATTTCCGGAAATATTTCCTGGAAAATTGGAAATATATGGAAATATTGGAAATACAGGGTGTTCGGCATATGAACCCTCAAAATTTTTTGGGATATTGTTGGGGTCATTTGCTACCTTTTCAACCTTGGAACTTGGGTCCTAAGAGTCACAGCTAAAGAGATATGAATTTTTAATTCTTTTTTTCTCAAATTATCCAAAATCCCACCTTTAAACCCTCGTAAGCTTTTTATTAATGTCTGGAAAAGCACCATTTTTAGCTCACACTACTACTATATAAGTAGTGTGAGCTATGGTGATCCTAATTTTTTCGAGAAAAAAAAAGTTGCTCCGATTTCAAAAATTTTTATATATCTTTGCGTTTCAGATGATTTTGAAACTTTTTTGTTTTGCTGTCTGTCTGTCTGTCTGTCTGTATGTCTGTCTGTAACGACCAACCCGCATAACTCAAAAACCGCTTGTCCGATTTTAATGAAATTTGGTACCTAAGATGGCTCTTGGGCCATGATGGTTCCATTTAAAAATGAAGAAAATCCCCTGAACGCAAGCCAAATAAAAGGGTGGGGGTAGATTTCAAAAATTAGAGTTTATGTGAAAATATGGCGTGTGTGATATCAAACGAAAGGTAATTAAGTCTGGAGTTAAACAAAATGAATTTTAGTTTATTTAAAAAAAAAGGGTGGGGGTAGATGTCAAAAATGAAAGTTTAAGTGAAAATATGGCGTGTGTGATATCAAACGAAAGGTAATTGAGTCTGGAGATAAACAAAATACATTTTAGTTTTTTTTAAAGGGTGGGGGTAGATTTAAAAAATTTGAGTTTAAGTCAGAACATGGCTTGTGTGGTATCAAACGAAAGGTAATTGAGTCTGGAGTTGAATAAAATATATTTCAGTTTTTGATTATATTAGCTCACACTATAACTATAGTACCTAGTGTGAGCTTAGGTGCCCATAGATTGGCAGAGTATTTTAAAATAATTCTGTAATCTTATGCTTCTTCAACTAATTAATAGATTTGTTAAAATTGATGTACCAAAGAAAATCAATTTCAAAATTAAAAATTTTAAAAAGTATCGACAATTGAGAACTTCATTTTCTTTTAAAAACTTCTCTAGTTGATTACCTTTCTAAGGTATGCTACACATTGATAAAAAAAAACATTTCTGCTTTATAATACGGATTTTGGGTAATTTGAGAAAAAAAATTAAAAAATTCATATCTCTTTAGCCGTGACTCTAAGGACCCAAGTTCCAAGGTTGAAAGGGTAGCAAATGACCCCAACTAATCCCAAAAAATTTTGACGGTTCATGTGCCGAACACCCTGTATAGGAAATATTAAAAAATAGGAAAAAAGGGAATATTTATTTATAAAATCTTAAGAAAACACCGGAAAACGCAGAAGGCTTATACATGAACACAAATCAGGAGTTGGTCTTTAAACAAATATACTTATAGAAATGAGGTCAAATTTGTACAACACAAATCTGATTCTTAACACACTACACTATTCACTAGTCGAGCAAGAGGCATATCTTCATCGCTGTCATCAGCATCACAATCAATAATATCGTCTTGCCAGTCTACTTCCTCAAAATCTTCAATAGTATCGGAAATAAAAATTGTTCTATAGTAAGTTTAATGCTTATAAGAGCCGATCCTTAAATTACGTAACGCTCAAGGGGAGGGGGAGGGGGATTTTTGCCCTGCGTTACTCTCAATGTTATTTTAATGGGTTTTTTCTTATAAGTGCGTTACGAGGGGGGGTGGGGGCAAACATCCTGAATTTTGGCGTTGCGTAATTTAAGAATGTTCCCTAAGGTTACAAAATATGAAAGATAATATTTTTAAAAATATTTCCAATATTCCCAATATTTCCGAGACACATTCGGAAATTTCCAATATTTCCATTTCCATGGAAATAATTCCAACTATGTTTAAGACACAGAAAGCTACGGTCTACCGAAATACTAGGGGATGGAATGGTCACTATTAAGCACAACAGCTTATAAGCTTCCTTAAAGATGCTTCTATGTGAAATGGTATATGGTAAGGAAACATTGTGCAAAGTACTTAAAATAAAAACCAAATCAGATCCGAAAGTAAACCATACGCTGGTAACCGGGCACTATTTCAATAATGTTCAACACCTAATTCTTTGCCCTGCCAAAGTATGCGACGTTGTCATGACAACCAACCGAACCAAACCGCCTTCACCTCGCGGCATATCGAGTAGACACGCACTGAGCTCGCATTCTATGCATTGTACAAGTCCATAGCGATATGTTTTGTTGCCTGCTAATTGCATAATCTAGAAACAGAGGACGACATGTCGCTACAGAATTCGACATACAGAAGCCGCGGTGGGGAACGTTCACGATTTTTTATCGGTTAATGGGTAATAAGGTGACGAACCGCTCGTGGTTTTGCTGACGCGTCGCGGCTCCGAATTTTAATTTTTTAGCTGTCTTAGATTATTAAATTTAGTCTGAAAAAAAAGGTGAAGCAGCGCTTCCATCTGCTTCAGTGGCGTATATAGAAAAAAGTTTCAGGGTGTGCTCGAAACAGTTTGGGGGGGGGGGGGGGGCGAGACTCCATAAGGCCGTATTTTATGCTATTTTATGATTTTAAAGATACTTTTCGTCTAAAAAATTGTACGGAAAATGCTAATTTAGCGGTTGGTTGAAAAAAAATATCTTACTCGAACAGCTCCAACAAGTTGATTCTTAAAATCATTTCCTCGGTATATACCATAAGATTCCTTCAAAGAATTCACTACAGCTTTGCCGTTGTCACTATCTTCCTTCAAATGCATATTTCTCGGAAGAAGCAAAGCTTGGTGGTTTAAGAAGGCATTGATAAGGTCTCCAGAGTGACCTAAATTGTAAAATGATACCATCATACAGGTGTGGATGGGGAACTGTAAACCGTTAGGCTTACTTAGGTGATGCATCGTTTAAAAGATAATTGAATTTTCTACGATAAAGTTAATTACACACTTTCTGTAAAATGCTTACCTTTTGAGGAAATGATATAAAATTTAATAATTTCGGTTTATTTTGCATATACTATGGAAATACATAGGAAACGGGTGTATTGCTAACACTTCAGGGTTCGTATCTTAGTAAGGGTACTACCCAGAGGGCTCACTATTGTCCCATTTTATAGGATATTAGCGGGTTTTTATTTTATTTTATTAAATATTTTTTCAAAAATAAACAGCTAAAGGCCACTAAATAAATAAATTGGTCAAAATCCAAAATGGCGGCAGCCCTAACTCGAAAACCATTTGTCTAAAAAAAAAACGTATAACAGAGTAGAAAATGTTTTGTAGAGTAGAAAATTTTATTATCTTTAACTTGTGTCTAAACCTTTTTTTTATAAAATGTACCACCAATTAATTAAAAAAAAAAAACCTTTTTGTGCACAATAAATGTAAAGGTTGAAAACTCATTTTTTTTAGGACTCCAATGTATTATTGAAAAACTGCTTTCATTATAAAAACTTTTCTTTGGCTCTTTTTTTTAGTAAAAATTATTTCTAATTGGGTATATAAAAGAGGCGTATTTTTAATTTTGTGAGCCGCAAATAGTTTAACATTTCCATGAATTGGGGTCAGGGGACGTACTGTTGTATTGGCTAATCATCTCCTCTCCATTAATACCCATAATCACGGGCACCTTATTGAAATCGCCTTTTTCGAACAAATCAAACATGGCGGATGTCAGGAATGCGTCTTCATGTTCAGGTTCGATAACAGGAGCGTAAAAAAAACCATTTTGTAGTTGCAGGTTGCCCGTAGTTTGCTAGAAAAAATTCAGTATATTTGATATAGTTTTATAGTTTATAAACGGTCCCACTACGGGATGCTAGGACTAAGGACACCTATTAAGACACCTGTATTAAGAGCACGGATCACCTAACAAATAGATAAATAAGCCGGCTGGCCGTCTTTGATCTCGGAGAATTCAACGATGGCTGAGCATTGGGAATCAAACTCAGAGCCGGACTAAAATAAATTTATCATAAAATATGAGTGTTTCAGATTGTTGATGCGAAAAAATATTTTTACTGCCAGAAACAGTAAAAACATTAAAATAGTTTTGTTTTGCTAAAAATGGGAGCTAAGATGAATTTTAGAGTCTCGGCCGCGTAAAAATATTATATCTTGTCCGCTGTAGGGGACTATGGAAATAATGTGTTCTATTGAATGAGAGATATGGGAAGCACAAAAATAGGTCTTCTACTTCTACTGTTGTGTTGGGATAACATTTATTAAGTTTCAAGAGGCGTAAAATTGTGAATTTTAAATATAAGAAGTTTGACATTGTAGAGTAATTTCTTAATTTACTGAAATCAGATATTATTTATTAGTTTTAAAAAAAAATTGAAAGTTTAAGGAGATACAGGGTGACCAAATAATCTTTATAATTAGCACAAAATTGCTTCACGGTAAATTAATATTTTAAAACTTAGTAAAATCCAATATTTTTAAAAAAATAGTTGTTTTATATGTATTCTTAAAAGTGTAAATAGTAGCATAATAAAAAATTATAACAAATTTGTGTCAAAACCTCTTGACCAATTGTTATATAATGTTATATACAGGGTTTAATTTAAATGAAGCATGAAACTTTAAGGGGTTGTGGAAATGGTCAAAACAAAGATTTTTTTCGCATTACATTTAGACCTCTTTGTTTTTACAGAGTGTTAAACTTAGCATATTTTTTCGATTTTTTGTTTGTTTCTTAAAAATTATAACAGACCATTAAAATTTTGTGGAATTATGCATTACCATAACGGTAATAATTAAGTTTCAAAATTATTCCAAAATATCTAAAAATATTGAAACGTATTACTCAAAAATCTGTTTTAAAAATGTTAATAAATTTAGTGCTAAAATGCATTTTTTCCTTTTTTTATTAAGGGCCCTTTAGATGGATAGGGGACAATTCGCCGCGGCCAATTCGCTGTGGTCCAATTCGCCGAGGGGACAATTCACCGTGAGATTTTTTTGTTTTATGATGTTACCATTGGGAATTGTTTAAACAGTTGTATTTAGCTTGACTTCATATATATTTGTTTGATTATAACTTTTTTTAAACCTTTCCAACATTTTTTTTATTAGGAAAATAAATAAAATGGCGGATCCAAAATGGCGGATTTTTCTGTTTATGGACGGATTTGTATCTAACTCGGACTGATAAGATTTTTAAGGTCGCTGATCATTATTTTTAACTTAAATTTTAAAAAATCAAAATGGCAATACATGGCGGATTTTTTCGTTTTTGAACCGATATGCATCAAATTCAGAAGTTTGGGTGTTTCAGGTCGGTTCCCATTTTGATTTTTTTTAGTTTAAGTTAAAAATAATAACCAGCGCCCTGAAAGATCCTAAAGTTTCTAGTTTGATGCATATCGGTTCATAAATGGCAAAAACCGCCATTTTACATTCGCCATTTTATTTATTTTTTCCAATTAAAAATGCTGGATTGTATAGTTACCACCAAATAAATAGTTGGAAAGTTTGAAAACATTATTTTTATAAAAAAATATTATATAAAGTCAAGGTAAATAAAACAATATCATGAAACCAAAATTTCGCGGCGAATTGTCCCTGCGGCAAATTGTCCCCTCGGCAATTCGATTGGCGGCGTAATGTCCCTGCGGCAAAACGAGCCGCGGCCAATCAGCCAGCTGCGGCGAATCGGTCGCGGTTAATCGGCTGCGGCGAATTGTCCCCTACCCTTTTAATTTGTGAACCTCTGCTTAATTTAAGGATCAAAATACCAAGCTACAATTTCCCTTTTCTATAAACTGAGCTTTTCATACAAAACACCAAAAACTTTCTAAACAAAGCATAGTTTATATCTTGTTTTTTAGGATCTAATGGCGGCGCAGTTTTAAATTTGAGATAAATATAACAAATCCTGCAAAAGTATAAAAAAAATAAAAAAACAAAATCATAGGGGTTGCAGATCTATATGTCCTTAAGAACTCTTTGTACTTAAATCATTTACAGATTCATCTCATAGGACATTTAATTATTGAACACCTTGTATAGGATATGGCAAAAGTTACAGTCTCTTAAGGCACAAACCGTTCCCATTGTTTAAAATCAAAAATAACATACATGAAATACAAAAATCACATCTACACCACTAATGCTCAACACGTACTAAAAGTTTAAAAAATATTGAAATACAGAATGCGCCTCTGGAGTGGTTGACCCCAACATGGCAGGCTGCGTGAAAGATGCGCGTAGCACCTCCCACCCTATCTGTTTGTTAGGTGATTTGTTAGGTGATCCGTGTTAAGAGGGTCCTTAGGTAATGGTATATAGGTGAACAGGCCCACTGTTTTTACAGTAAAAAAAACTTTTCCACTTCCATACAATTGTTGTCGCCACTTTTTGCACTTTTTTGATAATAAATATCTGATGCTTACCGTGTTATAAATAGTATAGGAAGCACTGTCTATTTCTCTTGCCGTTGAATCAAGCAGATAGCTTAGTAAATCTACAGAGTCATTGTATTTCACAAATTTTGGGTTAATCAATTCTGCAGTTTTAAAGGTGTAAGCTCGCTGTTCTCGCTGATATGCCCATGGGCTCAGAGCAGAACCACTTTCTAAGATGGCTGCGTGGAACAAGCCTAATTAAAAACAAAAATGCTATACAGGAGGCAAAAAAGTTTTGGGCTCTAAACTTAATGGTTTATGTTGTTAGTCATGCCAAATCATTCAAATTTTAATTCTTAAGTGACAAACCAAATATATTTATTTACGGCAAAATGGCGTGAAAAGAAAAATTGTTAATTATACAAAAGTCAGCTGTAAATAAATATATTAAATTATTATTAGGCACATAATCATTTCTTCGTTTATAAACTATAAAGATTAAGATTCCTGTAGTCTGCTTCCTACTATAAAATATTTTCATTCTAAAACATAAAAATTATTCAAGATTTTTTTCTAATAAAAATATATGTACTTTTAGCTATACCACTTCTACCTGAAAACAATCTAGACAGATATTATTTTTTTTAAATTTTATTGCGGAGGGCTTAGATTCATCAGTTATTGTTTAGTTTTACGTTACCTTTTGACTTGGGACTCAAAATATGATACGCTACAGATGCTGATCCTGCACTCTGTCCAAAAATAGTGACTTTAGAAGGATCACCCCCGAAGTATTGAATATTTTGTTGAACCCACTTTAGTGCCAAGTTTTGGTCCTTGAGCCCTGCGTTGCCTGGTATGACCCGGTCTCCAGTGGAGGAAAATCCTAACAAAAGAAATATTAGGGACTTATTGGAATAAAACCTGACCTTATTTTAAAATCGACCCTATAGTGACATATTTACATATAAAAAGCAGCTGCTCTGCTTCAAAATTCGCCCTTTGTGTATTTAAAAACCGGATTTATTATTGTCGGTATTTATCAAATGAAAGTTAGCGTCTTTATTATTAAATTTGGCTTTGGTATGTCAATTTTGAGAGGTCAGCTGTTACTTTTCTGTGCAAATGTGTCAGAATAAAGTCGAGTCTAGAATAAAGTCAGGTTTTATTCCAATAAGTCTCTATTGTCTATAGAATTGTTGCATATGCTTATTTGGGTTTATTTTGGAAGTACAGAGGACAATTAATGACTTTTAAAATATAGTAAAATATTATGCATTACCACATATAAGGACAATGAATCCATAATTAGTACTGGACCAATTAACGTAATTTTGTTTTGCTGATTTCTCTTGTTTATTATAAAAAGTTTTATAAAAGCGTTTACCAACAACCAGTTAATTGAACTTTATTCCCAAATTTCACCTCCAAAATAAAAATAGGAAACACACATATTAAGTGGTATCTTGTTGGAAAAGTTATTTATTTTCCTTTTAGCTACTGTTTTTTTTTTAATTATAACCGATCTGTTTTATATTAATAAACATTAGAACGAAATACTTTTTAGTTTGACAGACTACAAAAAATATATTTGGTTTTGGTTGTTTCTGCTATACATTTTTCGGGTTGAATGTTTACTTAAATTTTAAAAATAAAAATATAAAAATATTAGACATATTTATACCATAATGTTTATATAAACCTGCATGCCTTAAATGCGAACATTGCCTAAATTGCTAAAAATTAGCATTAAAAAGTAAAATTTGGTTTAACTATTACGGTATTCGCTTTTTATAATAGCTAAAATAATAAAAATTTAATAAAAACTGGCAATAAAAGCATATCACCAGGTAAAGATTATGTGTTTTTTCTTCCTGTCTCAATTTGGTTTAACTAACACAGTCATTTTAGCAACTCATAACTTTCTTTGTTCTTGGCCTATCCAAAGAAGTAATAAATCAGTACGCCTAAGAGATATAGGGCTTTATAGGCAAAATATTACTTTTAGTTGATTGGTGCAATCAGGTGCAGCGGAATTTAAAATTGTCAGTCATTTTGCTCTTATACAAAATATTAAATTTTATTATAATTTTTTTTCTTTTTTTTATAAGTAAAAAATTCACGTACTGTTTTACTTTATCAATGGTACAAGTGTATCGCTCTCCCTTAAGTTAATTTTTGCCCTTGACGAGGCGTAAGACCGAACGAAACCCTAATTTATGCATGTGCTATTAGTAGAGATGGCAGTCTGATACTTTCTTTTAAGATGCATTTTTTCTCGATATAATGACAATAAATAGTAAACAACTCACCAAAGGGACCCAATCGATAATTGATCGTCACTAAAACAACATCGTACTCCATAAAAAAATCCGGTCCGTACCGGTAGTTTCTACCGCTACCACCTTCCACAAAACCTCCTCCGTAGATAAAGAACATGACTGGTCGCAGTTTTGTAGCGTTTATCTAAAATAATACATATTTTAATCCAATTCCATGGCATTTTTCCTTATTTTACTTTTATTTTAGCTCATTAGCTATTATTTTTCTGTTAAATACATTTTGACTTGATAATACAACATACATTTTTTATTTTTTATTGCAAAACATTAAGATGAGTCTGAGACATGAGAGGGGATTAGATTACCCTTTCTTCCTGCGTTAACGTTAAGATTTATTGGGCGTCCATGTTAACATTTATTATTAAAAACTATGAATCACTGAATTGTTCTTTCACTAAATTTTACATAAAAGGACTGAACTTTTTAGGAAACAAAAGCACATATCTATTAAAAACTTCTCCGCCAAAAAATGTAAAAGTATTCGCCCGACAAAAACAAAACCCCTCTTCTAAGTCATGCGTGGTAGATGCCTACTATAACTAGACGTAACTACATGAGGTGTGGTGAAATAAACAGCAGTGATTGGTATCAATGAAATTTCTGATGGCGTTATGTATGGTAATTGTGGCTCTTAGAATTCTAGCGCCTATTCAGACATTTTCTCGGATTTAAAATTATGGGATTTTAATATTTATTTACCTCAGGTGTGTAAACTTGAAGAAACAAGCAATCTTCATTTTCAGTGTTGGAGTTGCCGGGAACTTGGAAGCAAATGTGTTTCTCCTCTTTGGCATTATATATGCCCGTCCAAGGCTCCACAGGTAGGGGTGCCTAAAAATTTATTTTATGAAAAAATTGCTTGGTTGCTTGTTTTTTACTTCTAAATTTATTGACATGATTTTATCTAAAATATCTTTATTTAAAGGGCGTATAAAACAAAAATTAGGTACTTATATTTAACAACTTTTATTGAGAATCTGAGGGCACGGCAGTGCCTCGCCAAGTCGCGCTGCCTTAACATCTTTTCTTGAAACATTTCAGCCCATATTTGACCTATCTAAAACTCTACTTCGGAATGAGCTACGAATTTCAAACTTTGCACAGTCGTAGATCTTCATAGTTAAGAACGCCTCCAACTTTCATGGACTTCCATGAAGTAGTAAAGTAGATACGAAATTTCAAAACACGTCGAAATTGCCACTCACTCACTCACTGATGTATAGATCATCAAAATTCTACTGTACTGTAGACATGCTACAAAGCTGAAATTTGGCAGACTGATAGAAATTATGACCAAACCCCTGGAAAAAAAAAACCCAAAATTCTAATTTACTCCCCTATACATGTAAAGTTATGTAAAAGTAACATTGTCCACTTCCAGAAATGGCAGACTGATAGGTACTATGATAAAACTAAAGGAAAAAATTTAAAAACCCCAAAATTTCAATCTGCTTCCCTCCCCTATAAATGTAAAGTTGTAACATTGCCCACTTCCAGAAACGCTCGGGAGCTGAGCTTTGGAAGGCCGATAGGAACTATGATAAAACTCTAAAAGAAAATTAAAAAACCACAAATTTTAATTAATTTCCCTCCCCTATAAATGTAAAGTTATGTAAATTGACATTCTCCACTTCCAGGAACGCTAGAGAGCTGAGCTTTAGAAGACTGATAGGAACTACAATAAAACTATAGGAAAGAATTAAAAACACCAAAACTTTAATTTATCTTCCTCCCCTATAAATGTACACAAGAGAACTGAGCTTTAGAAGGCTGATAGGAACTATTTATCATTGTTCCTATCAGCCTTCTAAAGCTCAGTGAACCTTGGGAAAATATAAAAAAACCTCAAAATTTTTAATAAGGCATTGCAAAAATATTCCGCATAATTTCCTACTATAAAACTTAAGTATTATCCAAATCCTTTAAAAAGGAGTGAAATCATAACAAAAACATTTCATGTATAAAAAAGCCAAGTACGCGAAAGTGGTATGCCGTAAAAAGAATTGAGACAAAAGTGAAGCCAAGTTCTCCAATACAAATTTCAAAATGAATGGTTCTTACTAGTTTGGAAATGTTTTTCTAAACTTGGCTATTACGGCTGCAAATGACTCTTAAGCACAGTGCTAAATTTTGCGTAAAGAAGTTTGGCTGGAATAGCAAAGTTTAAAAAACATTTCCAAACTAGTAAGAGTCGTTCATTTTGAAATTTGTATTGGAGAACTTGGCTTTACTTTTATCTCAATTCTTTTTACAGCATACCACTTCCGCGTACTTGGCTTTTTTTCACATGAAATGTTTTCGTTATGATATAAAAATAACAAAGACTTATTGGTCTCAAAGATGTCGATTTCTGCAAATTAAAGTGTTAATTTTACATTTATTTTCATTGTGATTGCACTGAAAACAATTATACCTACGTGGTACACACCTAATTTACATAAATCGCAAAGAAAACCAAAGGTAACAATCTATTAAATCAATAGAAATTTAAGGGGCAAAATATTTTTTAATATTAAATAACACCTTGGATAATTTTTAAGAATAAAATTTTGTATTTTACCTGAAATCTAAGTTTTCCAACGGGCGCTTTTCCATACCTTATGCCATTAAATGAATAAAATGTGTAGTTAGATCTGGTAACTTCTACTTTTCCTTCTATTTGACCATTAGAAACTGTTACGATTGGACCTGCGTACTAACAAAAAAAAAATTATTCCCAAAATATCTCACCCTTAGAGAATTTTTATCTTTATTCTTTATACCAATATTTTTAGTCCAAATAAAACTTTGTTTGAGTTAAGCTCTAACGCAAAATAAAATTAAGCTGAAAATAAAATAAGAAAAAACAATGAGGCAAAACATTCAAACAGTGTCCTAGCTTTTTTAAGACTGTAAGATGTCTATTAGCGCTAATGACCCCATGAAAAGAAAATTAAAAAATCAATTTTTTTATTCTATTAGTTTTAGGAATATACAACAGTTATACCGGGTTATGCGTTTTCCTCCGTAACATAGGAATTCTATGTGTTAAAATATTTTTCGCATATTACGTACAGAGAAACCACAGCCCCCTTAAATTAATCTAAGGACTGTGGACAAACATAAAACCAGTCAGAATGAAGATAACTGTACTGACAAAGTTATAAAATTTTGTCAGTTTTTTACTTATTGGTACATTTAGGGATCATGTTCCCTATGTTGCGGAGGCAAACGCATAACCCGGTAGCTGCCTTTATAGGTCTATACTCGGGTCTATATATATATATATATATATATATAAACTAACTATAATATAGCCAATACATTTCTGTCAATAATAAAAAGCGCGAATTTCGGGGAGGTAACGGGGTAATTATACTCTTTCTATAAAAATAAATATGCACATTTAATAATTAATTACCCCTTTCTAGAAATTTTTTTTATAAAAATCTAACAAAAAAATAGTTTTGGTTGACCATTACCCCCGATCCCTAGATTTTAATGCAGATCTACCATTGAATAATAATAATAATAATAATTTTTTAGATAGCTTATAATATTAATTTTATAAAATTCAAAATCTTACCGAAAAACGTATTATTTGCAACAATAAAAATACAAAGGCAAAAAAACTTTTCATTTTGTATTATTATCCTTAGTACTGTATCAAAAACTACTTTGATTTTACCCAAAACATTGATTTTTTTAAGTGATTCTGTCTTGTTTTTATCAATTACCGCTACTTGAGATTTGGTGAAATAATCTATCAAGAGAGCAAAAACAAAAATTATCTTATGTAGATATTAATTAGGGGGAGAACAGGTACCTACTTTGTTGCAAGATTTATTTACACTATTAATGTACATTTTTTTAAAGATCCAACCAAAAAACAGCAACCTAAGTACACCTAACCCATAGCCAAACGGGCGCGATTTTGTCCCTGGGGGCTGTTTTGGTCTGACACGGATTTTGTTGGGGCCCTTATGATCGGGGCGATTTTTGCCGCTCGCTTTTTTCTGACATGTATAATATACAATTATACTAGAAGACCCTCTAACTATATTAAATAAATAAACGGATCCATGACGGATCTGACACCTACCTAGCTAGCCTATTATCATTATCACACGTCAAGTTAAGCCATGATAATATATTAGCCTTGAAAACAGTTTTTTTGTAAATATCTCAGAAACTAAAGCTCCTACGAAGACTTTCATTATAACTCGAATTATTGAGCAAAAGACACGATGTTCCGTTAAAATGTTAGTATTTTTAAAAAATTTTAATTGTCAAAAAACTGCTATTAGCATTAATGGATTTTGCCCAAAATCTAAGCAGCTCGTAAGAGTGTCGAACACTATTTTACCCAAACATTTTATGAAAATCGGTTCAGCGGTTTAGTAGCTATCGTGCTACGGACAGAAATAATATACACACACACACACAAACAGACATCACGACGATATTGCTAGGATAGGTCAAAATACATCCAAATAACACATTTTTGGAGTTATCTCAAAAAAAAAATCGTCGAAAAGAATACCTTCTCTAGCCATTGCTACGCGGGCTAGGAAGGTAAAAATTTATTTAAAAAAATTGACCTATTTTTTTTTTAGTGTATAGTGTTAAAATCGTGAACGTTCCCATTTTTATTGAGGTTTCAGCTAACTTCTCAATTTAAACGTCATCAATCAAAATATAAACATAACCTCTTAGATTGTTTTCGTTTTTCGTGAATTTTTTTGAGTTTTTAACGATTTTCCCTAATTTTCCATCAGTTTTTTATGTAATAAAGTTACATTTAGTGCTGTACAATCTTCTCGCCAAACTAGCCTTATGTTAAAACCACTTCTTGCCGTTGTATAATGTTAAAAATCCATTAAATTAGTTTAAACATTAAAAACATGGAAAGTGAAAAGGGAGATAAAGTCTCCATTCCCAGATTTAGAGGTTCCAGGTTTAATAAAGTGAAAAAGTTGGATATTTTTCCTAAACTGGAAGAGCCCTATAAGGAAACATCACCTGTTGGAGGAACTTGTAAGTTTTTTTTTAATAATCTGAATTCTATCTTTGTTTTATCATATTTATATTTTTGTTTAGTTTAATTTCTATTTTTATATTTTTCTTTTTATTCAGTCTCTTTAATAAGCTTTGCAATAATCATCTGGCTGTTATACTCTGAAGTCAACTACTACCTTAACAGCACTGTGAAGTTCAAATTCAACCCTGACATAGAACTAGAAGAGAAACTGAAAATCAACATTGATCTCACAGTGGCAATGCCATGTCAACGTAAGTAAAAGGAGTTTTTGAAAGAGATTTCACTGCATCTGATGAGGGTTTTGAGGCTTTACATTTGTTTTTGAAGTTTGACCTGCATCTCGGCCATAACCTGTCTTGGACTGAGTGTACATTTTAAAAACATGAAAGTCAGAACATTTTTAAAATGTACTTTTTGGTTTCCTTTAGGTCTGCAGTTTACCTGTTTGTAAAAACTTGCAAATCAGATCATTTTTGTACTATGTAGATACTATTAAGATCTCTCAGGGCTCCAACATTTGTACACCTAAAGAGTAAGTACATTTTTAAGACATCCCAAAAAGAATGTTTTATAAACATGCAAATCAGGACATATTGAAAATGTACTGTTGAGGTCTCTTAGAGCTGAGGGGTGAACAGCTAACCCAAAATGTGTACACCGATTGTGAAAATCCACAATCTTTTGCTAAGATTGTGTAAAGATTGAGGTAAGATTGTGAAAGATTGTGGAGGGCTGTGCAGTGGCGTAGCGGGCCGACAGCCCATCAAAAATTCTTGCGGCCTAAAAAAAGTCACCATGTCTAGTTTCCTTTGCCACCCTCTTAATTTACCCCGTTACTGGCCCTGCTACCCAAGGGGTGAGCAGGTAACCCAAAATGTGTACACCAATTGTGAAAATCCACAATCTTTTGCTAAGATTGTGAGAGATTGTGTCAAGATTGTGAGGGATTGTGGTAAGATTGTGAGGGATTGTGTCAAAATTGTGAGGGATTGTGGTAAGATTGTGAGGGATTGTGAAGGATTGTGGTAAGATTGTGAAGGATTGTGAGAGATTGTGACAGATTGTGGGTGATTGGGAGGGATTGTGTAAAGATTGTGAACAGATTGTGAGAAATGTGTACACCGATTGTGAGAGCTGTTCACCCCTCGCTTAGAGCCCTTACTTTTTATTACCTGAAAAGCAAGTTTTTAAAAGATAATTTTAAAGTTTTTAAAAACATGAAAAAACTCACAAAAATGTTCCAGGGATCTTTTTGGTCATTGAAGTTGCTAAACATACATTTTTCAAAATGTCCCATAGGTCCAAAATGGATGTTTTTAAAACATTAAAACATACCTGTGTTACTAGGGATTATTCTAAATATACACATACATATGTGCCTATTGGCTTGAAGTAGTTAATTATTTCATTAGACCCTATGCTATCACTACACTTGGGCACAATAGATCCATATGTGGTCGCAGTGCATGGAGGTCCAATAGGGCCTGCCACCACTTTCGAGTACATACAAATTCGAATACATCACTACAGTTGCAGTGAGGCAAATAATAAAAATGTTTATATAGGTATGTAATGTAAATTTGTAACATTTGTAAATTGTATTAATTTTTATCAACATATTGGTTTGCAAAATGTTATAATTTAATAATATTTTTGGCACAATCTGCATAAAAGTCTTGAGATGACCAGAATACATGCCCTGATTTTTTTTACAAATGGTAAAGTAACAAATTTTGGTTTGAACAGGATTGAGCTCTATTTTTCATGAAAATTTTCTTAAAATAGCTCTAGCGGCTTAGGAGCTGGCATCTTACAGACAGACATGCAGACAGACATATTGATGATTGGTCATTTATAATAAAAAAGTTATCACAATTTAGACTTTATCTTTATTATATTTTTTTTTGTGAAAATTATTCCTTCCCTAGCCACTGCCAGCTGGGAAAGTAAAAAAAATGTGCAAAGAAAATAGTTGATGAAGGATCTTAGTATTGTTTATCCTCATCCTAGTCTTAATTTTTTTTATATAGATATTATGAATAACTGCAACTTGCCTGATAGGTAGTAGAGCTGTCACAACTACGTTATGAAAGTACTTGAAGTACTAAGTATATTAAGATTTGTAAAAGTACTTAAAGTACTAAGTACATTTTCTTTTCAAATGTACTTCAATTACCAATTACATTATTACAGTATTTACTTAATTTTTCCCAAGTCTTTTGGGCCACCCCAAAATAAAACTGTTAATATGGCTCTTGTATTTTTTTTTAAATTGGAAATTGTTACTGGTTGTGTTATCTAGAGACCCTGTATGACATAGTAAAAATATGTCATACATACAGGGTCTCTAGTGTTATCTACCTGGCATGGTGCAACAAATACTATCGATGCGGCATCGGCAGTTTTATAGCACTTGCTATAGCCCAGGGCATCTAGACTGCGTTTTTTGTTGTTCAAATCCCTCAAAAATTTCAGTTTTTGGGGTAATTGTGTTCCAACATCATGGGAACTGGGTTCCTAAATTGGGCTATTTCAGGATAATAATGAGGCTTAGATCGTTATTCATCAGAGGGGGCGCGCCAAGCCATAAAACTTTTTTCTAGAAATTATAATATTTTTAACAAAATAGAACTGTTAATATGGCTCTTGTATTTTTTTTTAAATTGGAAATTGTTACTGGTTGTGTTATCTAGAGACCCTGTATGACATATTCTAAAGATAGTAAAAATATGTCATACATACAGGGTCTCTAGTTTTATCTACCTGGCATGGTGCAACAAATACTATCGATGCGGCAGTTTTGTAGCACTTGCTATAGCCCAGGGCATCTAGACTGCGCTTTTTGCTGTTTAAATCCCCCAAAAATTTCAGTTTTTGGGGTAATTGTGTTCCAACATCATGGGAACTGGGTTCCTAAATTGGGCTATTTCAGGATAATAATGAGGCTTAGATCGTTATTCATCAGAGGGGGCGCGCCAAGCCATAAAACTTTTTTCTAGAAATTATAATATTTTCAACAAAATAAAACTGTTAATATGGCTCTTGTATTTTTTTTTAAATTGGAAATTGTTACTGGTTGTGTTATCTAGAGACCCTGTATGACATATTTTAAAGATAGTAAAAATATGTCATACATACAGGGTCTCTAGTTTTATCTACCTGGCATGGTGCAACAAATACTATCGATGTGGCAGTTTTGTAGTACTTGCTATAGTCCAGTGCATAGACTGCGTTTTTTGCTGTTTAAATCCCCCAAAAATTTCAGTTTTTGGGGTAATTGTGTTCCAACATCATGGGAACTGGGTTCCTAAATTGGGCTATTTCAGGATAATAATGAGGCTTAGATCGTTATTCATCAGAGGGGGCGCGCCAAGCCATAAAACTTTTTTCTAGAAATTATAATATTTTCAACAAAATAAAACTGTTAATATGGCTCTTGTATTTTTTTTAAAATTGGAAATTGTTACTGGTTGTGTTATCTAGAGACCCTGTATGACATATTTTAAAGATAGTAAAAATATGTCATACATACAGGGTCTCTAGTTTTATCTACCTGGCATGGTGCAACAAATACTATCGATGTGGCAGTTTTGTAATACTTGCTATAATCCAGTGCATAGACTGCGTTTTTTGCTGTTTAAATCCCCCAAAAATTTCAGTTTTTGGGGTAATTGTGTTCCAACATCATGGGAACTGGGTTCCTAAATTGGGCTATTTCAGGATAATAATGAGGCTTAGATCGTTATTCATCAGAGGGGGCGCGCCAAGCCATAAAACTTTTTTCTAGAAATTATAATATTTTCAACAAAATAAAACTGTTAATATGGCTCTTGTATTTTTTTTTAAATTGGAAATTGTTACTGGTTGTGTTATCTAGAGACCCTGTATGACATATTTTAAAGATAGTAAAAATATGTCATACATACAGGGTCTCTAGTTTTATCTACCTGGCATGGTGCAACAAATACTATCGATGTGGCAGTTTTGTAATACTTGCTATAGTCCAGTGCATAGACTGCGTTTTTTGCTGTTTAAATCCCCCAAAAATTTCAGTTTTTGGGGTAATTGTGTTCCAACATCATGGGAACTGGGTTCCTAAATTGGGCTATTTCAGGATAATAATGAGGCTTAGATCGTTATTCATCAGAGGGGGCGCGCCAAGCCATAAAACTTTTTTCTAGAAATTATAATATTTTCAACAAAATAAAACTGTTAATATGGCTCTTGTATTTTTTTTTTAAATTGGAAATTGTTACTGGTTGTGTTATCTAGAGACCCTGTATGACATATTTTAAAGATAGTAAAAATATGTCATACATACAGGGTCTCTAGTTTTATCTACCTGGCATGGTGCAACAAATACTATCGATGTGGCAGTTTTGTAGTACTTGCTATAGTCCAGTGCGTAGACTGCGTTTTTTGCTGTTTAAATCCCCCAAAAATTTCAGTTTTTGGGGTAATTGTGTTCCAACATCATGGGAACTGGGTTCCTAAATTGAGCTATTTCAGGATAATAATGAGGGTTACATCGTTATTCTTAAGAGGGGGCACGCCACACCAAAAAACTTTCTTTTAATATTTATAATATTTTTAAAATTGTTAAAAGATAAGAAAAATGTCAAAAAAGTTAAAAATGCCAAAGAATGTCAAAAAACGTCAAAGAATGTCCAAAAATGCGAAAAACAAAAATTTTTGAAAATTTAATAATTTTCAAGAAAATGTCAAAAGATATCTTTTGAAAATTTTTAAAAAAATTTCAAAAACCTTCAATAACGTAAAAAAATTTGTAAATGTAAAACATGTCAAAAATGTTATAAAGTTTACAAAATATTCAACCTTAAAGGTTTTATGTTTTGAAATATTATTGTATGTAAATATGTATTACTTATATACCTAAATTGTATTTATTTATTTTTTTACTTATCATTTTATATACACATACCATAGAAAGGTAATGAAATAAATAATTTTATTAAACAAAAAGCTTAAAGTTGCAGAATTGACCCAGTCACATTAAATTGAGGGTGTGTCCCAGTGCAATCTAGGGTAAATGGGTCCTCCCCCAAAAGATAAAAATTTTAAACAAAAAATCTATTAAGTTTTTCTTTCTTAAATTGCATACGATTGTATATTTAAAGTACATTTTAGTGTACTTCAAGTACTTTACTTGACAAAATTACGTACATTTCCAAGTTCATTGTTGAAAGTAGTACAATTACTGAATTGTAGATATACTTCCAGTACTGTACTTGTAAGTACTTGAAGTACGATTTCAAGTATTGTACTTGAAGTACCTGACAACTCTGATATAGGTAGGTATATGAGCTAAGAAAATTAGGGAACAAATTAACACTAGGACCAATATGAACAATGTCTTAGTGTTTATGATATTAGTGGAAATACCCTTTTGGTATTGTTTATCATACAGATGTAGGAGCAGACATTCTTGATTCTACCAATCAAAACGCCAATAAGTTTGGTCAGCTAGAAGAAGAGGACACATGGTTTGAGCTGGCACCAAACCAGCAGGCGCATTTTGACAATCAGAAACACTTTAATTCCTATTTAAGAGAGGAATATCATAATATTCGAGTAAGTTTTCACTTCTGAAATACAATTTTATTTCAGATTTTCTTGTAACAATCACTAAAAATTCTTTTTCACAATCATGAACTATGTTTGTACTAGGGTAAAACACCCAGTTAGCCGTCCACCCCCAATTGTCGTCCACTTTGGCACTTTCTGCCTAAAAATAAGATAACAAGCACCATATGGCTCCATCTATGGACACTTTCTTAAGAAATGATCCTTCCCTCACCAAACGGTAAAGTCGTTTTTTAAATCGCGCCAAAAGTTTAGCCAGTACAGTCTTGTCTGTAGTAGGGTGAACGTGCGTTGAACCAAAATGAAGTTTTCGTTATGTTTTTGCTAGTGTAGGTGCCTGCGGGAAATAGCGAGTAAGTAATAGAATTTTACAAAATGTGTTGAACTTATATATTTTTTAGTTAGAATAATAATTTTCCCATCGAAAAATATCACTTTTAGTTACAATTTCTTAGTTTTTCTATCAAAAAATGGGTGGTCGCCGAACTGGATGAAAAAAAAGTCAAAAATAATTATTCGTCCAGGTGGACGAAAACTGGGTTACTGGTCCATGTGCTTATAATCTATCCTAATCTTTTATTATTAAAATTAGTGAAATTTTAAGACACATTGCAAACAGATTTTTTTTTCTATAATCACATCAATTTTTTGTTGATTTTGACGGACGAAAAACAGGTTTTTTTCGACCACTAGCAATTAAGAAGTTAATCCCTGACTGTTTCTTGTTAAAATAGGTAACTAAAAAATGGAAGTAGGTACCTACCTATAAGTATAGGGCACTCTCAGTTGGAAACTCTTGAAATTTTTCGGGTACTTCTAGGGACAATAAAAAAATGGTCCACATTGCAAAGTTTAAATTTTATAAGAATTTAAATAGTGAAAAATGCATTTTGGTAATTTTTACCATTTTTGAGATACAAATCCTTTTGAAAAAATTGCATTGGTGTTCATAATTTTATTATTTAGGTTATTCTTTTTTAATTTAAATAGAATTGAATTTTTCAGATTACAAATAATTTTTAGGTAGGTACCTGGTGTGTACAAAAAGAAAAATAAGTCAAATTGGATTTCTAGGTATACCAAAAAAAGTACACAGAAATTTCCTCGACCCAAGAATAATAACGACTGTAATGGTGACTAAACTAGTTTACCATCAAGATTTAAGTTGAGGTTGCCTTCAACAAGAAAATTAAACGCAAGAAACCAGTTGTTCCACTATGTTTTTTGGGTACACTAATATGCTAACGAACTTCGCGGGAATATTGCTCCTAAATCTGCCCAAATCAAGTTTTTCCTTGTGAATTTCGTCCAAAAAACCCTAATTCCTATTTTTCGTCCTAAAATGGTCGAATAATACCAGTTTTCGACCGCCAACAAACCAGTTGTTCGAACCACCAAAACCTAGTTTTCGTCCGGTCGAAAAACTATAAATTTTTGGACGGAAGGAGGGAAGGCCGTGGACGGAAACTGGGCAAAACGACATTTTTTTCATTTTAATTGTCTGACTGTTAGATTAAAGCAAAAAAATCTAAATTATTTTTGAATTCTTAAATCATCAAACAATGGAAATTAGCCGCTCATAATACCAAATGATGTAACATGTTCGAGATTTCGGGCTCTAAAGTTGAACTTTCCACTAACTGGACGACAATTGTGCAGTTTACCCTACCATCCTGCTTAAACAAGGCCTACTACTCAATCCATCTAATCAAAAGTGAAATATTTTTTAATTTGCAGTGATTGTGTCCCTCTCAATGAATTTATAGATCTTTCTATTTGTCCGGTCTAGAGCAATAATTCAAATGTCTAATTTTTGGCCAACGTTTAATATATTTAAACTTATTCAGGACCTGAGAGCAAAATACAAAAAATTATATGAAGAACATATTATAACTTGATTTTACCTCATGTTTTGTTTGTTAAAATTTGGCAGTCGAAATATCCCTCAATACACAGAGTTTTAAAAAAAATTAGCAAACCAAAAAATAAGTAAAATCAAAGTTACCCAAACTGGTCTAATTTGCCATATATCGTGCGTAAACTTATACTAGTCTATTTTAAGGATCTGCTCTGGCGCACAAGCTTCTTGACGAATTTTGGTGACCTCCCTCCCCGCAGTCAAGTACCAGACAAACCGCACGACGCGTGCCGAATCTACGGGTCCTTCATCTTGAACAAGGTCGCCGGCAATTTTCACATTACGGCTGGAAAGAGCATAACTTTACCGAGAGGACATATTCACATTAGTGCGTTTATGTCGGAGAGTGACTACAACTTTACTCATCGAATAAACAAGTTCAGTTTTGGGGATCCGAGTCCTGGGATTGTTCATCCCTTGGAAGGGGATGAAGTTATTATTACACATGGTAAAGTGAGTTTTTGTGTTCTAGTAAATATAATGTTAGTCGTTTTTATTGAAGACTAATTAAATACATTTTTGGGCTCGTCTTTGGAACGGCATGATGGTACCCGCAGACATCGATGTAACCGTCTTATTGGACCATATCATTATGGCACTGATAAAGTTTAATAACACGGTAACATCAATATCTGCGCATACCATCACCTTGTCTGAGAACAAGCCCAAAAATTTATGGTTATTACAAGTTATTATAAAATTATTTATCAAATTTTCGAAAAGGCCAAAACCCTGTGTTTTATAAATGGTTCTTGGTTCTTTGTTCTATATCTCCATCCATTTAGTTTCAATTTGACCTAATAACTTGACTTAAATCAACTGGATCCACATTAGCAAAATCCTCCTAATCAGGCTCAAGGTCACCGTAATTGACCTAACTAGGTCATAAATAATCGAAATCAATTTAAAAGTGTTCTAGTTTTCTAGAGTTTATAAAAAATGTCCTGTTAAACTTTTGACTTATACTAAAATTATCTCATCTGGCACAACCAGGTCCTAGATAGATAGATATTTTGAATCTCTTATTTAATATACAGTCGAACCTCTATAACTCGAACCTCAAGGGACAACCAAAACAGTTCGAGTTATGGAGTGTTCGAGTTATAGAAACTCAAATTACATAGGTTAAAATACATGTAAAAAGTGCAGGGACCGCTGAAAAGGTTCGAGTTATAGAGGGGTTCGAGTTATAGAGGTTCGAGTTAGAGAGGTTCGACTGTAGTTCGTTATTGGTATGGTTATTACTAAGCCTGCATAGTAAACACTTGGCATTCCTTTATCTTTATTAAACATAACGAAGTCCGTTGATTTAAAATGTCCCTAATAATTTTCATCAGTGTCCTAGAATTCTGGAATTTTAAAAATAGTTTGATTTTTTTTAGGGTCAACAGTGATCAGTTATTTTATTGAAGTAGTGCCAACAACAGTAAAAACGTTTCTAAAATCAATCAGTACTTATCAGTATAGCGTCAAGGAATTAAGAAGACCTTTAAACCATGCTACAGGTAAGACCAGGTGTATATATTTTAAATACGCCATTGAACAATGCTTAAACCAGATATTCTAGAACTAGGTATTGGGTTTCACGACCACTACTACTACTATGTCGGCTTAGAACGTTTTTCTACGTTATCCGACGCGTATTCTCCACCCCCTTCGATCCTGACAATCACCTTCTGTCAGGTTGTTTTGACTCATTGATCTTTAGATTGATTGTTGCCATTCTAGTTTAGGACGCCCTATTGGTTGCCATTCTAGGACCTGCTTTGGTAATCTTTCGTCGTTCATCCATTATACATGGCCGTACCATATCAGTTGCCTTTTAGTGATGTCTTCTGTTATGCTTCCTTAGATTCTCATTCTTTCTTTTATGATCTCATTTCTTATAGGATATGTTCTAGATATTCTCATTGATCTTCTTATTGCATCCTTTTCGACACTTTCCATTTTTGTTTTGTATTTTTCTGTTACGCGACAAGTCTCTATTTTATACAACAGCGTGCTTTTCACCATTGTTTCATATATTTTAAATTTTACATTCTTTTTTATCTCTCTGCTCCGTAAAATACTGTTAAGGCATCCAATAACCTTTTTTGCTTTTACTATTATTTTTCCTGTTCCTTACAGTCTGTTCCTGTCTTATCAAATGTGACACCCAAGTATACATACTCACTGCATGGAGATTACTTGTCCATTGTCTAGTTCTAACTCACTGGATTCGTTTCCAATACACAAGTACTGTGTCTTGTCCACGTTCACTGTTAATCCCCACTTTTGGTATTCTTCCATTATCTTTCTCATCATATACTCCATGTCTTCTTTATCATAAGCTACAATTACTTGGTCGTCAGCAAACTAGTGTGTATATGGTAAATCGGTCGTTAAGTTGTATTCCCATGCCGTGCATTTTACGTTTTCAGTTGTTTAGAGCTACTGCGATATATATTTTAAAAAGAGTTGGAGAGATACAACATCCCTGTCTTAAGCCTTTTGTTACCAGGAATTCTTTTGAAAGTCAATTTCCAATTTTAATTTTAGATTTTGACCCTTTGTATAGTTCTTTTATCGCTTTTATGTATGTATGATTGATATTAGTCTGCTCTAACACTGTCTATAGTTTTTCTACTGGAACGGTATCATATGCTTTTTGTAGGTCCACAAAGGTAACATGAGTCTCTATATTTCTGGCGCTCCTTTTCTCAATTACTTGTTTAAGACAAAAAACATTATCACTACAAGATTTGCATGCACGAAACCCGCTTTGCTCTTCTTCTTCTTGTTCATGAAAATCATTCTCTATTAGATCTCTAAGAATCCTACCGTACAATCTACTTAGAGTACTGGTTACTGAAATTCCTCTGTAATTGTTGCAATCCAGCTTGTTTCCTTTTTTATGTATTGAGAATCTGAATGCAATTTTCCAATCATCAGGTACTCGATATCCGTTTATGCATTGATTGATAATATATGTGAGATTTTCGATTAGTTTCTCTGATCTATATTTGAGCATTTCAGCATATACTCCTCCAGGTCCGCTAGCTTTTCCTGATTTAAGCTTTTTAATTCAATTCTTTATCATTTCTTTTTCGATGATTACTTCCTCTCCATGTACTTCTATGTCTCTCCTCGGAGAGGCTGTCAGATATTTGGGTATCGTTTTCTGCAGCAGTCCCTTGTAGTGTTCTCTCCATTGTTCTGGTTTGATGTTTACTTTTTCTTTTGTTGGGTTTTTTACTGTAGAAATGAATTTCCATACTTCAGAACTCTGCCTACCTTCTACGTGTGTATTTATATCGTGGCATTTGCTCTCGAACATTTTCGAGATGGTCCCATTTAAAAATTAACAAAATCCACCGAACACAAGCCAAATAAAAGGGTGGGGGAAGATTTCAAAAATTAGAGTTTATGTGAAAATATGGCGTGTGTGATATCAGACGAAAGGTAATTGAGTATGGAGTTAAACAAAATACATTTTAGTTTTTTTTTCTTCAAAAAGGGTGGGGGTAGATTTCAAAAATTAGAGTTTGCGTGAAAATATGACGTGTGTGATATCAAACGAAAGGTAATTAAGTCCGGAGTTAAACAAAATACATTTTAGTTTTTGTTTTTTTAAGGGTGGGGGTAGATTTAAAAAAATTGAGTTTAAGTCAAAACATGGCTTATGTGGTATCAAACAAAAGGTAATTTAGTCTGGAGTTGAATAAGATATATTTCAGGTTTTTGTTTTATTAGCTCGCACGTACACTATAGTACCTAGTGTGAGCTTAGGGGCCCATATATTGGCAGAGTATTTTTGATTGTCATTGAAATTCCGTTTGTAAAAAATCACTCTTGTATAAACTATTTTTGCAGGTAGTCATGGTATGCCTGGAATCTTCTTCAAGTATGACATGTCAGCTTTAAGAGTAAACATCATTCAAGAACGAGATCATTTGGGTATGTTCCTGGCCAGGCTTTGCTCGATTATTGGAGGTGTTTATGTTTGCTCAGGTAAGGGCCCCCCGCACACTTTACATCGCCCCCTTAGTTCAACAACTAGATAACTCGAAATTTATGGATTTTGGTTATCTAGTTAGAGCTGACCTATTTTTCATTCTCTCTCTCTTTTCTTTTTAATGGAACATCTCGATATCTTGTACGAGCAACCAAACTTGTTTAGAGTGACAAGAAATAGATAGCTTCGAAAATGCACATTTTCTAAAAATATCAGGGTTCGAAAATATCATGATATTTATATAAATATCATATCACATGATGTATATCGGATATATATCTGATATATATCATTATCAAACTGAATGCTTTGGTTTTGGCATATTAAATAAAAATCACTACTTCCTAATAAATCAAAATTACACACAGACGAAAAACACAGTACTGCTCTAACCTGGAAAAACAGAAAACAAAAGAAATCGTCGCGTCGGGGATCTACCAGATGTGAAACAGGGGATTCCCAGTCAGCTCCACAATGCCTATGCGGCAGCCGAATCGAGCGATACTGCACCTTTACAGATGCTTATACTTTTGTACAGGGACGTACTGACAAATTTTCTGATGTTTAGAATGGTAGAAAACCTTTTTAGTTTAATAAGTAAAATTATTGAATATATCGGATATATATCAAGCTATAAATATCGTGATATATATCATGATATATATCACTTGATATATATCCGCGGAACCCTGAAAAGTATATCTTAAGATTTTCTCAAAACTATCAATTTTAAGTTATCTTGTTGTTGCACTAAGAGGACGATATTATGTCCAGTGGCTTACTGTTAAATTTTTTCGAAATTTTAAAATGTTTTGGTAATGGATTTTATTGGAAAGAACAATATTTTTTTATTTTCGAGGTACTATTAGAAATTAGTTTAATGTTAAAATTATTGTTTTTAACTATTAGAGCAATCATTTTTAAAGAATTGTAAGTTGAGAACAAAATACAAAAAAATTTGCTTCGCCTCGTTTCAAAACATATATTTTTAAATACAAAACTGCAATTATGCAAGGATTTACTCAAAACCATAAAAAGCAATACCAAACTAAGGAGGCGGTAAAAAAAATATAAAAAAAGTTTTTCAGTGCTCAGCCATATTTTTAGTAAAACGATCGGAAAACCATTTTTATAGTTCCATTACATAAAAGTCATGAATCGGATTCAAAAACCGATCTTATTAAACTTTATTTAGAACGAAAAGGCCTACAACATATTAAGATTTTCTCGAAATCAAACCAAAAGCCACTAGCGAAGTAATTTTTTTTAGATTTACTGCGTTTTTTTCACTAAAATTAAACTCTAAACACATTTTTTTGGGTTAAATCTGTTAAATGAGAATCTGGATTTTATTAGAGCGCATACTATGACGTCAAGTGGCGAATTATGACGTCAGAAAGCAGTAAATAGTGTCCGCCAGCCTAAACTAATTAGTTCGTAAAAATATACGATTTTTTTTTGTGAAAATTTATTTATTTAAGTGTCCACAACTGGCAAAACTTTGTTGTTAATAATGATCCAAAATTGCTAAATTAGAACCTGCGTGGGTGTAGAGATTTCAAGCTACCCATGGAAAACTACAAGAGAAACAAAATCTTTTTATACTCGCTTAGCCAAAAAAATTGTTTTTTTATTCACGGGTACCAAACTTTACATTTTTAGATATATGAATGTTTTAAATGAAGACCCCGCTACATTTAAAGCAATATAGTTATTTTCTAATAAGTTTTAAATGTAAATTGTTTCCTAATTTAAACAATTTTGTATGATTAATAAAATACAAACAAATTTGCTTCGCGTCGTTTCAAAACATAATTGTTGAAATACAAAACTGCGATTATACAAGGTTTTACTCAAAACCATAAAAAGCAATACCAAACCAAGGAGGCGGTAAAATTAAAGAACGAAAAATATAAAAAAAGTTTTTCAGTGCTCAGCCATATTTTTAGTAAAACCATCGGAAAGCCATTTTTATAGTTCCGTTACACAAAAGTCATTAATCGGATTCAAAAACCGATCTTATTAAACTTTATTTAGAACGAAAAGGCCTACAACATATTAATATTTTATCGAAATCAAACCAAAAGCCACTAGCGATGTAATTTTTTTTAGATTTACTGCGTTTTTTTCACTAGAATTAAACTCTAAACACATTTTTTTGGGTTAAATCTGTTAAATGGGAATCTGGATTTTGTTAGAGCGCATACTATGACGTCAAGTGGCGAATTATGACGTCAGAAAGCAGTAAATATTGTCCGCCAGTCTAAACTAATTAGTTCGTAAAAATATACGATTTGTTCTTGTGAAAATTTATTTAATTAAGTGACCACAACTGGCAAAACTTTGTTGTTATTAATGATCCAAAATTGCTAAATTAGAACCTGCGTGGGTGTAGAGATTTCAAGCTACCCATGGAAAACTACAAGAGAAACAAAATCTTTTTATACTCGCTTAGCCACACAAAATTGTTTTTTTTTATTCACGGGTACTAAACTTTACATTTGTAGAAATATGAATGTTTTAAATGAAGACCCCGCTACATTTAAACCAATAGTTATTTTCTAATAAGTTTTAAATGTAAATTGTTTCCTAATTTAAACAATTTTGTATGATTAATAAAAACAAAGTTCCAAAGTAGGTAGCTTTACTTACTTTGTATAAACCTGTATTTGCAAATAATATATTTTCTAGGTATCGTCAATAGTGTAGTGCAACTAATAGTTAATTTCGTGATGTGCAATTGGTTGAAATCTAGTCAAATAAGTGACAAGGAAAGGCTGATGTCCAATGTGATAGAGTATGATCAGCCGGTGACCAGTGTTCCTTCATAAAACCACGATAAACCAAAACACGGCATGTTCGCGCGCATTGTCACTTCTCTCTTTCCGTGACGTCATTTAGATGATAACAGTGCACAGACCTAACATATCAACCTAAAATTCGACACAAGATTACGCTTAAGGATATTAAAGAAGGGTAGGGGACAATTCGCCGCGGCCGATTCGCCGCGGGACAATTCGCCGCCGGCCGATTCGCCGCGGGGACAATTCGCCGAGAGATTTTTAGTTTTATGATATTACCATTGGCAATTGTTTAAACATTTTTTTTAGCTTGATTTTATATAATAAATTTGTTTATTTGTTTGGTTATAACTTTTTTCCAACTAGGTATTTGATGGTTAGTATACAATTCAACATTTTTTTTATTAAAAAAAATAAATAAAGTTATGATTTCTAACTTAAAAAAAATCAAAATGGCGGTTCCATAATGGCGGACTTTTTTATTTATAAACCGATTTGCCTCAAACTTAAAACATCGCGGCGCTTAAGGTAACACAATAAAATTTTTGACTCAAATTTAAAATTCTGAAAATGGCGGATTCAAAATGGCGGATTTTCCCATTTTTGAACCATTATGCATTCAATTCGGAATTTTAAGATCTTTCAGATCTTTTTATGATTTCCAACTTAAACTTTAAAAAAGTCAAAATGGCGGTTCCAAAATGGCGAATTTTCCCATTTATGAACCGATTTGCATCACACTCGGAATTTTGAGATATTTCAGATCGCTAAATATTATTTTTAAACTAAATTTATAAATCCAAAATAACGAATCCAAAATGGCGGACTTTCCCATTTATGAACCAATATGGACCTGAAAAATCTCAAAGTTCCGAATTCGATGCATATTGGTTTATAAATGGCAAAATCCGCCATTTTGAATCCGCCATTTTCAGGATTTTAAATTTGAGTCAAAATTTGTATTGTGTTACCTTAAGCGCCTCGATGTTTCAAGTTTATGGAAAATCGGTGTATAAATAAGAAAGTGCGCCATTGTGGAACCGCCATTTTGATTTTTATAAATTTAAGTTAAAAATAATAATCAGCGACTTGAAAGATTTTTAAAGTTTCGAGTTTGATGCAAATCGGTTCATAAATGGGAAAATCCGTCATTTGGATCCACCATTTTATTTATTTTTTTAGTTAAAAAATTGTTGAATTGTATACTAAACGAACCGAACCGAACCTAGTTGGAAAAGTTTTTAAAAAAGTTATAACCAAACTAATAAACAAATATATTATATGAAGTCAAGCTAAATAAAAATGTTTAAACAATTGCCAATGGTAATATCATAAAACAAAAAATCTCGCGGCGAATTGTCCCCGCGGCGAATCGGCCGCGGCGAATTGTCCCATCCCCATTAAAGAAACGGTTTGGCCTACAATTTTTTAAAATTTGATTTATATCGTTTGACTAGTTTTAAAGTAACGACTTAAAAACGAGGCACCGCGTTTCAAGTTGATATGTTAGTTCCGTGAACACTTATCGCCGATCGCATGCCAATTTTGTGTATTAGTGTATCGTGTATAAAAGTACTTAATATGTTTTAAATTATTCATATTTTATTTTTAAAAAAATCAAATATAACATTTAAAAAACTTATTTCCTACACTTTAAGAAACAATACCTCGTATCTCTATTTTTACTGAAATTGAGATTATTTCTTAAAATTAATACTGGCTCTTGTATCAATAGTTACCAATTACTCGTATGTCCAAGGGTAATATTAACACCTTAAATAAACATAAAAAAATACTTCGTTTTGGAGATACGAGGTATTGTTTCTTGAACGTCGATTAGTTTTTCTTAGCTCATCACCTCCGACGACCATAGAGAAAAATCAAGAAAAAAATCATCATTTTAAATAAGAAACGTCCTTCCAAAGCTTCAGATTTGAGATGTCATTTGACAACTTAGGCCACAACCCCCTCAAATTGACAAGTTTGTATGAAACTCTTTTGAATTTCAACAGTGTCAAAGGCTACCAGATCTAAAATTTTGATTAAACTGAGAATATTTTATAAGTGATTTTGACAATCTAAAAAAAAGGGCTGAGAAGAAAATTATAAAAAACAATGTTAGTTTTCGCCAGAGTTGCAATTTTATGAAGGATCACGCTTGTTAATTTGAATGGGCTGTGCCTTGGTACAGTCGGGGACTTTTTAAATTGCCGTTTTATTTTTTTTTCTGTCAATATTAACCAATTAAAGAAATCATTTTTTTTTAAATATGTATGTATAGAGACAGATGTAAGGTTCACAATTTTTTTGTTTTGGTTCAAACTACTTTTCCGAAGTTCAAATAGGATTTTTTTTTGTTTTCCAGGGCGGCAATTTAAAAAGTCCCCGACTGTACAAATAGTTTAAAATACCGCAAAAATGTATGCTACTTTCCTAGTATAACTTCTACTGTATTATTTCTGCCTGCACACAATAGTAATTCAGGTCCTACAGGGTCCGATACTGCGTTTAATGATAGAAGAAGCAACACACTTGGTATGGATAGACATAAGACTCGCCCGCGCATTTTACGAAAGGGAACCACCTTCCAACCCTGGCAGGGGGGTGGTGCCCCCCCCCCCCCCGTAGACGTGCTTTTTGATGGTTTTTTACTAATAACTCGCAAACGGTCAACTTTTCTAGAAATGCAGTTTAAAAAGACATTTCCACACTAGTAACGTTGTCTAATGGAAAGCATCAAACAACGCTAGTAAGAACCTTTCATTTTGAAAGGATCAGGCACACCTCTTATGGGATTTCTGTAATCCGTCAAACTTCATGAAATTTTGGTATGTTGTAGACCGAACCTTTCTTATCAAAAGTTCTCATGGGCCCATTTCAAATTAATGACCGGTTTTTGAAATACAGGGTGTTGAAAAAGATAATGCCCAAGAAGCATCATATTAGACCGGTTTTCCAAACATAAACGCACTATTAGTATTACGTATATTTACGATTTATTTATTATTTTCAATCTGTACCTTCAAAACCTTATCTACAGGGTGTAAATATTAGTCGAATTTTTTAATAAGAAACAAGCTTTAGTAGGTTGTAGAGTAAACCTTGCTTATCAAACATTCTCATGGGCCCAACATAAATGTGTGACCAGTTTTTGAAATACAGGGTGTTGAAAGTGATAAGTCCAAGAAGCACAATATTTCTTTAGACGGGTTTTCCCAACATATACGCATTGTTAGTATTACATATATTTACGATTTATTTATTATTTTTAATCTGTCCCTTTAAAGCATTATCTATAAACAGGGTGTTTAGGTAAATATTAACGGAAAGTGTTAATGAGAAACAAACGTTAGTGTGTTTTAGATTGAACCTTTCCTATCAAAAGTTCTTATGGGCCCAATTTAAATTAATGACCAGTTTTCATCCAGTATTTTGGTAGAGGATTTTAAAAAAAGTCCCTTTTTCTTTACAATTATGCCCTTTTTAGTTTTTTTGCACCACAATTTCTCTCACACTCTGTTAATAGTAAGATGCTCAATAATATATACAATACATAGATTTTTAATTAGTATTTAAAAAATGGTATTTGCCTAAACACCCTGTATTAAATACTAAATAAGTCCAGCTTTATTATTAAAAGAATTATTAGAAAACTAATAAATACTCTAAATGTAACATTGTAAATAACTTTGAACAACCCGTCTAAAGAGCTATTATGCTTCTTGAACATTATCACCTTCAACACTCTGTATTTATTAAACTGAAAATTAATTTAAGTTGGGCTCATGAGGACTTCTGATGAGCAAGGTTTAATCTACAGCACACTAAAGCTTATTTCTCATTAAAACATTCGACTAATATTTACTTAAACACCCTGTAGATAATGTTTAAAAGGTACAGATTAAAAATAATAAATACACAAAATAAAAACATTGCGTTTATATTTGGAAAACCCGTTTAAAAAGCCATTATGCTTCTTGGACATTATCACATTCAACACCCTGTATTTCAAAAACTGGTCTTTAATTTAAGTTGGGCTCATGAGAGCTTTTGATAAGAAAGGTTCAGCCTACAACATACATAAAAAAAAGAACAAAATTTCATGAAGTTTGACGGATTACAGAAATCCCATAAGAGGTGTGCCTGATCCTTTGTATTGGAGAACTTGGCTTTACTTTTATCTCAATTCTTTTTATTTTTTTTTTACTTGGCTTTTTTTTACATGAAATGTTTTTGTTATGATGACATTATTTAGAATAAAAATGTTGAAAAGTTTAAAATATCAAAAATATTAAATTAATAGTATTTTGGAAGAATTATATATCCATCCATTTCGGTTCGGTTCGTTTCATTCTAAAAACGCTTTTTTTTTCAAAATAATTTGTATACAGGGTGTTCGGCACATGAACCGTCAAAATTTTTTGGGATATTGTTAGGGTCATTTGCTACCTTTTCAACCTTGGAACTTGGATCCTAAGAGTCACTGCTAAAAAGATATGAATTTTTTTATTTTTTTTCTCAAATTACCAAAATTCCACCTTTAAACCGTCGTAAGCTTTTTATTGATGTCTGGAAAAGCACCATTTTGTTTTATAATTCTGTAATCTTATGCTTCTTCAACTAATTAATAGATTTGTTAAAATTGATGTACCGAAGGGACATACGAGGTTTTTTTATTGAAGAACATTAGTGATTTTGTGAAAGAAAATCAATTTCAAAATTAAAAATTAGAAAAAGTATCGACAATTGAGAACTTCATTTTCTTTGAAAAACTTCTTTAGTTGGTTACCTTTCTAACGGTATGCTACACATTGATAAAAAAAAACATTTCTGCTTTAAAATACGGATATTCTGTCAGAAGGTCGAGACTCGTTCGGAATTGGTAAGAAAATCAATTTGATGTTAATGATCGTTTACCTACTTAAACAAAAGTTAAACTTTTAACGATAATGTATTGTGTTCTTTATTTATACATTTTGTTCGAAACGATCATAAACATCAAATTGTTTTTCTTATCAAGTCCGAACGATTATTGCCCGTCTCACGGAATATCCGTATTTTAAAGCAGAATTATTTTTAAATCAATGTGTAGCATACCGTTAGAAAGGTAATCAACTATAAAAGTCTTTAAAAGAAAATGAAGTTCTCAAGTGTCGATACTTTTTTTAATTTTTAATTTTCAAATTGATTTTCTTTCACAAAATCACTAATGTTCTTCAATAAAAAACGTCGTATGTCCCTTTGGTACATAAATTTTAACAAATCTATTAATTAGTTGAAGTAGCATAAGATTACAGAATTATTTAAAAAAAAGTGCTTTTCCAGACATTAATAAAAAGCTTACGAGGTTGGTGAGAGGTGAGATTTTGGGTAATTTGAGAAAAAAAAATAAAAAATTCATATCTTTAGCCGTGACTCTAAGGACCCAAGTTCCAAGATTGAAAAAGTAGCAAATGACCCCAACAATATCCCAAAAAATTTTGACGGTTCATGTGCCGAACACCTTGTATATCACTAAAAGCAGAAATATCACAAAGCGGCTTGCCTTATTGGACTTTCACAAGAGTACCTTTTTAGCCGAGGGGTGATCTGCTGCCCACAGTAGGTGTACAAAAATTTTCTGCAGGACTATACAGGACTCCACAGGGCACTATACTGGACGCTACAGGACCAAGAATTAATTTAACCTCTCGTTTATAGCTTAAAATTGCTTAGGGAAAGACTTTCTTAACAAAAAATTAAAAAACTACACTAAGAAAAAAGTTTAAAAGTTATTTTAAACAATCAGAACTGCAGTGTGAAGCGCACTCTAACGACCACAGTGACAGGGTGTCCATATTCGGATTTCGCATTTTAAAAAACTTCCGGGTACTAATTTTTAAAGTACCTAATACCGTTGTTTGATGGAAAGTCTCCATCAAACAACGCTAATACTTTAAAAAATGCTTATAATATTCAGACTTTTTTATTTTTTAACTTGTCTCAGAAACGGTGCAATTTCGAACTAAAGTATGTTAACTTAAATCGACTTATTTTGGTCTTAAAAATCTGTGATAGAAGTGTGTAAAAACCTTCTCAGGACACTGACAGCCTTCACGGTGGATAGAATAAACCGGTGTTCGGATCTTATAAATATATGGCGAATTTTCACGTCACTGGTGGTCCAGCTGATTTTTATAAACAAAAGTTAGATATGATATGAACAACTAATATTTTTTAAATTTTTTGAAAACTAAGGCTATTTTCCTACTATTTTTTAGTATATTCTTATAAAATAATATTTTTTAGACATACCAGTCGTAATTTTTTTTAGCCCGCTTCATTTCTCTTTAAACAAAAATTAAAATTCGAAGAAAATAATGTGTTCGTTTCAGCTTCAAAAATCATCCGCTGACCTATCTTTGTTTACTACCCAATAGTCCTCGGTTCACCTTTGATATTAAACGATCACATTCAGTTTGACTTGTAGTTTAAGTTTTGTGTAATAAAAAATAAAGCGAGCTAAAAAAAAATAACGTCAATACGTCTAGAAAATTACATTTTATAAGGATGTACTAGAAAACAGTTGGAAAATTGCCTTATTATTCCAAAAATTCAAAAAATATTAGTTGTTCCGTTGTTCATATCAGATCTAACTTTTGTTTACAAAAATCAGCTGGACCACCAATGACGTGGAAAATTCGATATATATATATCTATTCTATCCACCGTGGACAGCCTTCTGAAACCACCACTGATTCCATTTACTTTTTTTACCAACTTTTTTATTTTAAATTATCCTAGAGTTATCAACGGGCTATAAACTACGTTTGGAACACTTTCGATGTTTTGAAAATAGTAATTGGCCGTGTACTCCTCGGGCTTGCCGCTAGGGTCCGGAGTTTTTTGCAGAATAACTTTTTGCAGTCTTCCGTCCGGTTGCTGTAGGTAGAATAGGCTCGGATCGAGTCCAGCAACCGCCGTTGCTATGGAGATGTTGGGGTCTTGGCTGTCGGTTGCTGTTAGGGGTGGTTCGGTAAACTAAAAAAAATTAAAGGGAAAGCTAGGTTTAATGTAAATCAGTAAAAATCCTGATGTAAAATCTTTTTGTTATCTTATTTTTCTTATTTATTCCTTGCCCTGGAGCCGGGTTCTCATTACCGAGCTACGAGCTTCGAACAACGAACGTATATTCGCTAGTGTCGACGTGACAAAGTCATGCACACGCCGCTCGAAGTGAGCCGATAGGCGGCGGCGTTCGATGCAAACACAAAGGGATGCGCTTCAAATCAAAATAAATACAATAAATGATGAACAAGTATTGGTTTTAATTGAAAATTACAAAAATAGACCTGTCATATGGGATCCAAAGGATAAATACTATTTAAAAAACATTTAAAAGATGATGCGTGGGAAAAAAAGGTACTGTGATAGACGTGTGATGTGATAAATCTAGGGAATAAAGTGCCACTTTTAACGCGGCAACAAAAAGTTTGTAACCCGACCAGATGGAGGACCATAATTGGCTAATGACTTAAACAAGACCTCAATGCCAAGGTTTGTTTGTCACTAGCCTAAAACAAAATGGCTTTGCCATGCCAAGGAAGAAAAACATTTTTTTTTACGGGCTTTAATAAGAATTAGCTTTCAAGTTTGCCACTACGTGCGAAAATTTGAGCAAAATCAGTTAATTTTTGCGAGAAAATTTTAAAAAACGATATTTTAGCGAAAATTTTTGAAAAATTTTGAATTTGGTAAAAATTTGCGGCCTATGCATTGGTTATTTTTTTCTGGAACTAAAAATTATAAGCTTTAAGGAGGGGTGGGCGGACTTCTCTTCCCCCAGGATCCGCCACTGAATCCGACTCGCACGAGTCGCGGCGTAAAAAAAATTGCCTTAACCAGACAAAATAACCCATAGAACATGTATTAGGTCATTAATAAAAAAGGGTACCCCTTTTATGTTACCATCCAAAATTAAATTAGTATTTAGTATATTTGTTATTTTTCTTATAAAATTGCCTCCAATAACACTCTAAAGCACTACATTTAATTTGATGCTGAAGTTGCTATTTATTGTTAATATTTGTGTAAGACTGGCCCAAACGTCATACTCCGTTATCATAACCGGTTAGAGGTTTGCATCCACTAAAATAAAAAAACCTAATATATCATATGACGAATTTCAACATTATAATTCTCTATAAGTCTAGTTTAATGTTTATATATAAGTAGCGCCGTTTGTTAAAAGCAAATATTATTATTATTATTATTTTTTTTAAATAATATTTTATACGCGTACCCTAGTAGAGCGTCATTACCGTTAGCAGTTTGTAACTCCTAAATATTTCGCTAAAGGCGTGAAGCAAGCGCGCGCGAATGGTTCGTATTCGTTCAACATCTCTCAATACAGAGATCGCAACGCCCGAGTAAAGCCACATCTGTTATGTGCAGTTTTTAGCGTTAATACGTGCATAGGTAAGCTTGTCCAATCATAAGTGGTGATTACCGTTATCAGTATAGTGAGGTAAATAAAATATATTTATTTTCTATTTTATACTGCAAAAGAAAAAAACAAATAAAAACTCTTTTTACAAAACAACGATAAAACATTAGTGTCATCATATCCGTTATCAGCATCATTATCAAGGGCTGTTTATAGATTTTATAAAGAGGTAAAACTTTTAATTTAAAGTAATATACAGGGTGGCTTACAGAAAACGCATACGGGATGCCATTATGAGTATTTAAATATTTATTTATTTATATTAATATTAAAATTTTTGAAAAAATCCTTGGACACGTTATTTTTATTTTCTTAAAATATTTATATCTATCGACCCCTAGTTGGGGTAACTTTGACACTCTGCCTTTAGATAGGGAAATTGGGTCAGGTGATACCATGTTTAAAAGATTTTTTTTTAAATTCCTTTACAGCATTGATATTATTTCAAAAATTAATAGATTAGAAAAAATCAAACAAGTTTCGTGGCTAATCGGGCAAAAAGGAGTTTTTTTGTTCCCCTTATATTTTTCCGTGGGTAGCCTGAAAGCTTAACCTCACGGGTACGAAATTCCACGTTTGTTAGTATTATTTGGCTTAAAAATTCCGTTGATTGACGCTCACTGTCTTAAAGCCGGGTAAAAATGCAATCTGTGTTGATCCGGCCTGAAAGACAAAGAGCTGTCGTAGGTCACGGACTATAGTTGTTTTCTTTTATTTGCATTCGATCTTTTCATTGATCGATATTGTATAGCAGTGTTTTCGCCTGCTTTTGGTTTTTTGTTTCTCTCGTATCTCGGTGGATGGCGCTTCTTGATATAGTTTTCTCAGTAACTACATTTAATTAGAGACAAAACCGTCTGATTAACTTTGCAAGATTTGTCACATTGACCAGCAGTGTTCTGAGGAGTCCCATAAGGACGAAACGGTTAACTGTCAACACTTATTAGGTGTCCATTAGATCTTGGACCCCCGTGAGGTTAAGCTTTCAGGCTACCCACGGAAAAATATAAGGGGAACAAAAAACTCCTTTTTGCCCGATTAGCCACGAAACTTGTTTGATTTTTAAATTGACGGGTACGAAATTCCACGTTTGTTAGTATTATTTGGCTTAAAAATTCCGTTGATTGACGCTCACTGTCTTGAAGACGGTCAAAAATGCAATATGTGTTGATCCAGCCTGAAAGACAAAGAGCTGTCGTAGGTCACGGACTATAGTTGTTTTCTTTTATTTGCATTCGATCTTTTCATTGATCGATATTGTATAGCAGTGTTTTCGCCTGCTTTTGGTTTTTTGTTTCTCTCGTATCTCGGTGGATGGCGCTTCTTGCTATAGTTTTCTCACTAATTACATTTGATTAGAGACAAAACCGTCTGATTAACTTTGCAAGATTTGTCACATTGACCAGCAGTGTTCTGAGGAGTCCCATAAGGACGAAACGGTTAACTGTCAACACTTATTAGGTGTCCATTAGATCTTGGACCCCCGTGAGGTTAAGCTTTCAGGCTACCCACGGAAAAATATAAGGGGAACAAAAAACTCCTTTTTGCCCGATTAGCCACGAAACTTGTTTGATTTTTAAATTCACGGGTACGAAATTCCACGTTTGTTGGTATTATTTGGCTTAAAAATTCCGTTGATTGACGCTCACTGTCTTGAAGACGGGTAAAAATGCAATCTGTGTTGATCCGGCCTGAAAGACAAAGAGCTGTCGTAGGTCACGGACTATAGTTGTTTTCTTTTATTTGCATTCGATCTTTTCATTGATCGATATTGTATAGCAGTGTTTTCGCCTGCTTTTGGTTTTTTGTTTCTCTCGTATCTCGGTGGATGGCGCTTCTTGATATAGTTTTCTCAGTAACTACATTTAATTAGAGACAAAACCGTCTGATTAACTTTGCAAGATTTGTCACATTGACCAGCAGTGTTCTGAGGAGTCTCATAAGGACGAAACGGTTAACTGTCAACACTTATTAGGTGTCCATTAGATCTTGGACCCCCGTGAGGTTAAGCTTTCAGGCTACCCACGGAAAAATATAACGGGAACAAAAAAACTCCTTTTTGCCCGATTAGCCACGAAACTTGTTTGATTTTTAAATTGACGGGTACGAAATTCCACGTTTGTTAGTATTATTTGGCTTAAAAATTCCGTTGATTGACGCTCACTGTCTTGAAGACGGGTAAAAATGCAATCTGTGTTGATCCAGCCTGAAAGACAGAGCTGTCGTAGGTCACGGACTATAGTTGTTTTCTTTTATTTGCATTCGATCTTTTCATTGATCGATATTGTATAGCAGTGTTTTCGCCTGCTTTTGGTTTTTTGTTTCTCTCGTATCTCGGTGGATGGCGCTTCTTGATATAGTTTTCTCAGTAACTACATTTAATTAGAGACAAAACCGTCTGATTAACTTTGCAAGATTTGTCACATTGACCAGCAGTGTTCTGAGGAGTCTCATAAGGACGAAACGGTTAACTGTCAACACTTATTAGGTGTCCATTAGATCTTGGACCCCCGTGAGGTTAAGCTTTCAGGCTACCCACGGAAAAATATAAGGGGAACAAAAAAACTCTTTTTTGCCCGATTAGCCTCGAAACTTGTTTGATTTTTAAATTCACGGGTACGAAATTCCACGTTTGTTAATAGATTAGGTTTTCAGATATTCGCAATTTAGGAAAAAAGTTAAGATTGACAGCTTACTATTTTCTTACAAGTAAACTATTTCAAATAGATTTAGCAAATTTTTGTTTACATGTTTTTTTTTTAATTTAAAAAATTTATTTGTACATTATGTAGGTACACTTTTTCAAGAACTGTAAAGAGATGTGTATTTATGTCTCAAATTTAGTGGGTACTTTGTTTTAATTTAGGGTTTCGATATCGCGCTGCGAGCCTCGAACAATGCAGTCTTTGCGAATGGTACTAGCCTCAAGCCAGGATCAAACGACTCGTGTACTTGGCGAATAATTGTTACTTGCGTATACTTGCCATGTCGTGTGAGTGGGTTGCTTGTACAATTATTTGTCACTCGTTGGTTTTCCATTTGTGGTCGGTAAAAATGTGCCGAGTCAAAGGGTTCATGATTATTCGTACACTTGCCAATACAAAACTTGTCTATAGCCGGGATCAAACGACTCGTGTGGTTGGCGAATAATTGTTACTTGCGTATACTTGCCAAGTACGCAAATAATTGTGTATTTGCCAAGTACAGGAGTCGTTTGAGCCCGGCTTCATACTCGCGAATAAATACCGATCATTGTTCGAAGCTCGAGGGCTAATGAGTACCTCCCTTTATGCCACTAATTTCTCCCCGTTATATAACCTTTGTGATACTTAATTTTGTTGTTCTGGTCTTCTCTGTCTCCCATTTTAATATAATTTATCTTTTAATTTTCCATGCGATCCCGGACTAAATCCAAACCTTCAGGATATATATCTTAGTTTTTTATGAAGCAACCTTCTTACCCTCTTTTTCGCATTTTTCGCATTCCGGGCACGAAGGTCAAAATCAATTGGTTAAATAAAAATTTACCAACTTTTTCACCCCGTCTAACCGAATTATGGGCCGAGTCGCGCCTCGCCCGGACCACAATTTGTCGTCGTGTTTTCTGATCCTTGGGGTCTTGCAATTAGGGAATTTTTTCTGGGATGGAGCGAGTTGACAACCTAGAGGTCCTGTGCCAAATTTCAGGCGCCTTTATCAAAATAGTTGCTGTAACGACTGTGTGTATAAATAAGCTCGAGGTAGTTGAGTATGCAAAATATGAGGACTGCAGCTGAGAATAGGTCACAGATTAACGATCTGAATTTTGCCAAGCCAGGTTCTGGTCCAATTTTTTTTACACCCCTCCTCTTATAGTCGTGTTCGAAATCCTGAAAATTGAACTAAGTTGCCGCCCTAAAGCCACAATGACAGAAATAAATTAAAAAAGTTTCTTTTCCTTTAACAATGGTGTAAAATCTAACCTAAAAATAAAATTATATTTGTTTTTTAAATTTTAGCTGCAAAGACCCCAAAAACACCCCAAAACCCGATATTTTTAGGTTTTTTTCTTTGCCTTGCCTTAATTACCTTCATTATAGACAATAAAATTTCCTTTTTAAAGATTTATAACTCAGTGGAGTAGGACCAATGACAAACTCTTCAGCGGCGTCCGTTTATTGAGGTAATGTAAAAAAATAAAAAAATAAACAAACGTGAAATTTCGTACCCGTGAATTTAAAAATCAAACAAGTTTCATGGCTAATCGGGCAAAAAGGAGTTTTTTGTTTCTCTCATATTTTTCCGTGGGTAGCCCGAAAGCTTAAGCTCACGGGGGTCCCAGATCTAATGGACACCTAATAAGTGTTGACAGTTAACTGTTTCGTCCTTATGGGACTCCTCAGAACACTGCTGGTCAATGTGACAAATCTTGCGAAGTTAATTAGACGGTTTTGTCTCTAATTAAATGTAAATAATAAAAGAACTATAGCAAGAAGCGCCATCTACCGAGATACGAGAGAAACAAAAAACAAAAAACACAAGCAGGCGAAACACTGCTATACAATATCGATCAATGAAAAGATCGAATGCAAATAAAAGAAAACAACTATAGTCCGTGACCTACGACAGCTCTTTGTCTTTTCAGGCCGGATCAACGCATTTTGCATTTTTACCCGTCATCAAGACAGTGAGCGTCAATCAACGGAATTTTTAAGTCAAATAATACTAACAAACGTGAAATTTCGTACCCGTGAATTTAAAAAAAACTCCTTTTTGCCCGATTAGCCATGAAACTTGTTTGGTATTTAAAAAAATAAACATGGTTACATGTTTTACTCGATTTTCTTAAAAACTAAGCTCTCTATCAAAAATTCTACCTATAGTCGATTGTAGACAATGAAATTTCCTCTCAATGATGTATAATAAGGCAAGATTAGTTTTATTTATAAGAATTTAGGGGCGTCCGTAAATTACATGAATTTTGAAAAATCTTAATTTTATCCAACTTTCTCAAAAAATCTTTGTCACAGGTTTTACCCGATTATCTTAATAACAAAGTCGTTTTTCAACAATTATGCCCTATAGTCGATTATAGACAATGAAGATAAATCTTAGTTTGTGGTAGAGCGTTTAAAGGCAAATTTCAGTGTCTACAATCGACTATGGGGCAAAATTTTTGATAGAGGGCTTGGTTTTTAGCTAATCGGGTATAACATATGTGTTTAAAAAAAAAAAATTCTCAAAAAATGGACGCCGCTGGATAATTTTCTATTAGTCTTAGGTTTTGAAGGGTCTGGGGGGTTTTTGCAGCTAAAATTAAAAAAAAAAACTAATATAATTTTATTTTTAGGTGAGATTTTACACATTTTTGATGCATTTCTGTGTCATTGTGACTTAAGGGCGTCAACTTCAAATTTTTAAAAATTCGAACACGCCTATAAAAAAATTGGACGAGAAACTGACTTGGCAACATCCAGATCGTTAATCTGTGACCTATTGTCAGCTAGAATCCATTGTCAAACTGCGGTCCTCATATTCTGCATACTCAACTACCTCTAGCGCTTGTACTATATTAAAGAACGCATTATATGGCGCGAACTGTGTGTGTGTGTGCTTTCTGCTTTTTCTTCATCTCACGGCTTGTGGAACGTCACTCCAGACGTGGCAGTCCACACTCCATGTAATGGGGTGTTGGTATTCCGTTTTATTTGACTTTTGTTTTACACACCCTGTATTTTATTAATTTTTCCGGCCCTCTCTGTGTCTGGTTTTGTTTATGAGTATTACGAGGGTGGATCAAATATAAACAAGCCTTTTAAAATTATTAACGTAAAAGTCATTCAAGATAAACGCCATTATAATTTTGGAGTAGGGATGTTCAGCAGCATGTAGGCGGCTGGTAGTGCCACGATGCTGATTTGGCCAGGAGCAATCGCAATGAGCGAGAAGAAGGTACACAGCTGTGTTGCGCAAATAATAATCATTAAATTTCTTACACGCGAAAACGTGAAACCTGCTGAAATTCTACGCAGAATGCGAACACAGTTTGGAAATGAAACGCTTGCGTGGCCACGTGTAAAATCTTGGTACAAAGAATTTACCGACACGACGGCCGTGAGCGAGTCAAAAATGTGAGTCACCAACGTCGTCCGCGTACCAGCATTTCTGCAGGCAAAGTTATAGCGACCGTTTCCTGGGTCTGGAGAGTAGTTTTGTTGGTGGATTTTTTGCACGAGCGAAGAACAATAAAGGCGGCTTACTACTGCAACTTACTCGACCAGGTAAAGCGTGCTTAGCACCAAAAAAGGAGAGCACACCCCATCCAAGACGTGTTGCTCGTGCATGAAAACGCTAGACCAGATACGGCAGCTTCAACACAGGCCAAAATTAATGAAAGGCACTGGACTGTGCTGGAACACCCTCCATACAGTCCAGATTTGTCACCTTGCAATTTTCATATGTTTGGGCCTCCCAAAGATTTACTGGGAGGCGACCAATTTTAGACCACTTAAGCGGTGGAGGCATTCGGCGCAACTGGTTAAATACCCGCCTGGCTTCCTTTTATGAAAACGGGATTAAGAAACTGCCAATCCATTGGGAAAAATGTATTAACAGAGAAAAAATGTTTGTTTTGTGTCATGTTTCAAAATAAATAGTTTAGAAACGAAGGCTTGTTTATATCTGATCCACCCTCGTATTTGTTATAGACAAAAAAGACTCGTGTAATGAAAACTTCAAACAACAAAAAGCAAAATTGAATTACAAACAATTATCTTGACAACAACTGACAAAAAAATTAAATTACCCTTCTTGTTTAATTTCTGCTATACACTGGGAGTTCACAAATTTAATTTAATTTAGTTTTTATTTTATATAAACAGTATAAACTTAATGCCGAGTTTTTATTTTTTTTTTGATAAAAAAAATTGCGCGTGTTTTCAAGATCTTCAAATTTTAATACAATGTAAGCCAAAAATGTTATTTACAAAAACATATTTTGCGAAAAACAAAATTTTCTTTTATAACCAAAAAAATTAAAGTTCTGTCTACTCTCCACTTAGGTTTGAAGTATACAGGGTGTCCCAAATAAAAGCAACTACATGGGGATTTATTTCGGAAACGGTAAGAGATACGAGTTTGTTTAAATGAGAAAAAAACTGCGCTATTCTAAGCCCAATCAGATGCCGTATCAAAATTAAAAATATCTACAGGGGTTTTTAAAATATCGAGCAAAAACTAAAAATTGTGTTTTTTAAACATTGAAATATCGCCGTCATCTTGTAAACAAATTTAATGAAATTTAGTAGTTTTGTATAAGCAACTACGGCGAATTGAATGACGGTAACAATTTTTTTCTAGACCTTCTAGTTTTTTTGAAACCATAGCCAAATTTGTTAGTTCTTACGACCGCCATATTGGATTTATACTTCAATAAATAGAGCATAAAAGGAGCTTTTCAACCGTGTATAATAAGCCTATCTTTGGATGACGGAAAATGTGACTTTGTTGGCTGTGAAACAAATGCCGTAGTTGTGTTTGTTGTCATACCTATGTAACTGCCTTTCAAAACTTTGCCATTTATTTGATTTATATGCAAATCTTTAAGACCCTTATTTTTTAATTTCTCTCTGGCTAAGAAATAATACAATTTCTTAAAATCTATCTTTTATTTCTGAAACAAAAGTTTGCTTTTATTATTTAATTAAAATAAAACGCAAAAAAGGTTATTGGTTGTCTTAACAGTATTTTATGGAGCAGAGAGACAAAAAAGAATGTAACATTTAACATATATGAAACAATGGTAAAAAGCACGCTGTTGTATGGCATAGCGACTTGTCGCGTAACAGAAAAATACAAAGGAAAAATGGAAAGTGTCGAAATGGATGCCATAAGAAGATCAATGAGAATATCTAGAACAGATCATATAAAAAATGAGATCATAAAAGAAAGAATGGGAATCGAGGGATGCATAACGGATGACATCACTAAAAGGCAACTGATATAGTATGGCCATGTACAACGGATGAGCGACGAAAGATTACCAAAGCAGGTCCTAGAATGGCAACCAATAGGGCGCAGAAAAAGAGGGCGTCCTAAACTGGAATGGCAACAGTCAATCCAAAAATCAATGACTCAAAAAAACCTCACGGAAGATGACTGTCAGGATCAAAGGAGGTGGAGAATAGGCGTCGGACAACGTAGAAAAACGTTCTAAACCGACATAGTAGTAGTAAAATAAAACTAAAAACCGATAACAAAGCATTTAATTAAATGTTCGAAAATTCCACCGTTGTTATTCATGCAAATCCTGCATCGATCATGTTGGATTCAGTACCAAACATTACTGTTTTGTAGTGATTGTGTTTTTGTTGATGGACCTTGTACATCTGCGTGTTTTCCATCAGCTATTTTTAATTAAAACCACGGAATAAAATTTTCCGGATTTATGCACTTATCACCGTCAAAAATGATGGATAGACGCGTCTAGATATAGGGCGTCTAACCCGAAAAACCGTCGATGCGAGAAAAAAAGTGTGTTGTTTTATTTGTTACGAGTTCTCGCGCGACATAAATTGAAATTTTGTATTTTACTGCCATTGTTGAAGTCCTTATTAACACTTTGTATTGTCGTGCTGTCTTTTTTTTTGTTTTAATGCTGCAGACTCAAAAGTTTTTTTTTAGGTTTCAATGTTTTATTTACATTCGACATACACACAATCAAAAATAACACAAAAGCTGGCCAAAAGTCTATGAGATGTTTTTGTGGGTCTTTTCGACGTCACCAGATGACGGGTTTTGGACGTTTATTAAGTTTTATTTTCATAAAATTCGAAGACGCAATAACGCTTTTAGGTTAGAAACTATCCGGGAACGTTTTAAAAATATTCCAAGGGTGTTTTAAAAAAATTCCGGCAATGTTATAAAAACGTTCCAGGCACCACCACAAAGTCTAGTCCACGGGCCTCCTTGAATGCACCCTAACGTATTAGACTCTATCTATGGGGCCCTCTCAAAACTTAATCCCAAACTGAGTACTATAGAAAAGTTTGACATTTACTTTTTTTCTGTGTAGATAGGAATAGGGCGTCTAACCCTAAAAACCGTCGATGCGAGAAAAAAAGTGTGTTGGTTTATTTGTTACGAATTTTCTCGCGAACTGAATTGAAATTTTGTATATTACTGCTATTGTTGAAATTCCTATTAAGACTGGTATTATCATGCTTTTTTTTTTGTTTTGATGTTTCAGAGTCAGGTTTTTTTAAAGGTTTTATTTACATTTGGCATACACAAAATAATTATACAGAAAAGCTGGCCGAAATTACGTTTTTTTACTAACCTTATCAAATGGTTTTTCAAAATCAATAAATCAGACATTAGAACGTTAACGCCATTAGATCTTTTCTGGTGCCCATGTCGTTTCTAAACTTCACCTGATTTTAACTTATTTCGGCGTCTAATGTTGTAAAAAATCTGTTGAGATCAATTTTCAAGAAAACCTTCAGTATGTGACTCATAAGTAGGGTTGCCAACTTTGAATTTAGGTTTGTCAGGACATTTGTTTTAAATTGTCAGGACATTTGATTTAAAATCAGGACAGCCACAAATTGTTATCAAAAACTAAGACATAAAATATCTTAATTATTTTTTAAATTATCAATTTAGAAAACTTTTTAATTTTGCTGAGGAATTCAATATTTACTAGGTACTTATTTACTGATAACTACTTATCTAATAAAAATTAGTAGGACCCCGGTTATCCGTGCTCCACGGGACCTGACAAGGCACGGATAAGTGAAAAGCACGGATAATCCGAACTTTCATTTATTACATGTTACATACATATCATGTATATATACTCAAAATATGACAGAGAAAAAAAGATCCCATAAGTTCAAACTAAGTTTATATGTATGTATTGCATTAAAAGATAACTGAACAAAAAATATAATTCTACATAAGGTTTTGGTCGAGTGATTTCCGGTAACGCTATTTCAATAGAACTTCAAAAACACAATTTCGATGATGGGAAATCATAGCACGGATAATCCGCAGCCCGGATAATCCGCGCACGGATAATCGGGGTTCTACTGTATAACAATGTAGTCCATGGATTTGTTGACAAATACCATAAAAATATTTCACTTTCGGTTGTCAGTTAGAAATTTTCACGATGTTTGTCAATATACTAATACAAAAAAGCGTAGGAAAACTCTCGATCCCCACCACCGTAATTACATAATATAGGTATGTTTAAAAAGAATTGACATATTTGCGTTATATGTAGCATACATTTATGGAATACTTCGTTGTAAAACGGAAAACGTTGGACAAACGGTATGTATTTTGAACAATCGAAGTATTCATCTCCATTGGGGGTGGCAATATTGGAAAATATGATAACGTTAAATATTTTTACACTAAATAAGCGGACTAGTAGTAGTAGTGTGGGGTAGGCTCTAGGCCTAGCGACTAGGCATAAAGCGCCCTTTTCGCCAACCCCCGGGCATCACTCCTACTGCGTCCTTCCTTCGCTAAGGAATCTGCCCGTCTTCTGTACAAAGGCCAGAATATCGGGCCACCTCAGATTCAGATGGTCCTCCGTCTCAAAGGCTTCCTCTTCGAATACCTCTCTTCTTGCCTCCTTGTATACTTCACATGATGAGAGGAAATGCGTCGAGGTCTCGTCCTCGGCCCAACACCGCTCGCACGTCGCGTCCTTCACTCTCATTTTTGCTATGTGTCCTTGTCGAACGCAATATCCGGTTAGGACTCCCACTATGGCTCCCACCACTCTTCGTGTTCTACGGAGCAGCCAGTCCCTACGGGACTTGCTGTATCCTGTCTCTCTGGCCCGACGCATTTCTGCCGGGATCCTCCCCTGGCGAGTTCGTCCGCTTTCTCGTTTCCTGGGACTCACATGTGGCCTTGGACCCATACCAGCTTCACGTCTCTTACGCCGGCTAACTTCTGAAGTCCATCAGCACACCCTGCACCAAACCCGCAAATATGGTTGGTTCGCACAGTGCTTTCAGCGCAGCTTGACTGTCTGAACAGATGCAGAGGCGTTCTCGTGTTTTGTAACTAATTTCTTCCTCCCATGTTACCGCCAGTATAGCGTAAACCTCCGCCTGGAAGACTGTAGCATTGGATCCCAGCGAGTAGCTTTTTATCAGTACCTTTGCTTTCCACGTACAGTCCTTCACCCGTCGAATTCCGGTTTGTCAGCCTTAATTCGTCTGTATAGCAGACTGTGGCATCGCTAAGGAATTCAACCCCATCCTTCTTCCATGCATCCCTTGGCGGTATGGTTACACAGTATCTCCTTTTCTACCTTAGCCACTTCTCTGGCATCGCTAGCCTGTATGTCGATAAAGGAATGTCCTTTTCCGTCACAGTCGCGATGTCCTTTTTGTCCATCGCTCCTTCTCCACACGCCCGCGTCCCTTCCCCTAAGGTATGCTGCCATCGCTTTCTTCTTTATCCAGGTGGACAGCGATGGGAGACCTAGGATCGTATTCAGGGCAAATAAGCGGACTAAGAAATGTAAATTATACGAACAAATTAAGTTACACTTTTTAGATTTGAGAAGCATTTTATTTTTCTGTGCTCGAAAAATCAGGACATTTGCTGACCTAATAAGGGTGTTGTCAGAACGCAGGACCTTTTGCTAAAAATCAGGACTGGTTGGCAACCCTACTCATAAGGGCTATTGTGTGGTAATTAGACGAGTCTTCAGCATTTGTTTTTTCAAGTAGTGTAAAAAATGACGATTAAAACCATTTTTATTGTGCCACTGGAATACCTAAATAAAATATTAGATAGATCTGCAACAAGATGAGAGATAACCACACGCCTTTTCATCTTTGCATTTCTTGATGACATGTAAGACTATCTCGGAGAAGCAAACTGAAAAATGGAACGATCAATGGAAAGTTTATTTTTTGTTTTCTTTCATATCATTAACTGTAATTTAATAGAGTGCTTTTGGTCAGGTTCTTTGCCTGTCTGTTACTGTTAGGTATCTTTATTCCTTTATTAATATTTTATTAAATCAAAAGAAAACAAATAATGGATTGGCTCTCTAACAGTAAAGGTAACCGTTTAATAAAGATAACGGTATGGCAGAGCGCTGCTGTGCTCGCGTGGAATAAAGATAAGGGTAACAGGCTGGCAAAAAACCTTACTAAATCAATCTAATATCAACAGTAGAGGTCACGTGACTAAGTTTAATCATAGTTGGCTGCTTGTATCTTTGTGACAGATCCTAAAATTTACGTTTGGATGGGTAGGTTTTTTCAATTTTACCGAATTATATTCATTATATTCTCCTATAATAAGAGCTTGCAAATTGTCCACGTATAAAAACGGCACAATGAATTGAGATCCAATTTATCCCAAAAACATGTTTGTATTTTTATTATTTTGCTTTAAAAGAAGAAGCAAAATAATTTGTGTTTCAATTTGTCTGAAAAAGAGGTTTTCTGTAATTTCATTATGTCATATACTTATTCAGATACTAATAAGTTAGAATAGATTTTTGTATACAGGATGGTTAATTGCCATATGATTCATAGAAAATTATTACTGTAAGATAAGTGGCGGAAAAATTTTGTCGGGGTTTTCAAATGGGCCAAAATTTTACAAAAATGATTTTGAAAAAAAAAAATTAAAAAAAAAAAAAAAATTATGATTTAGTCGGGAAATTTCAGCTTATTTTGATTTTTGTAAAATTAGCGAACTACTCTATATGCATAAAATATGTTGTATGTAAGAAAAAAGGATAGAAGTTGACACGTGGCTACACCCATTGCTTCAGGACAGCCAGACCCACAGCCAATACCTGTCCTCGATGCGCCGCGGTAAAATGGAGGGAGGAAATTTATGACATCGATTGTTTTCCCTAGCGCGGCGATTTTTTCTTTCGACAGTTTGTAAAGAAGATCGATCGAGGTTAGTTAATAAAATATCGGAAATTTAGACGATAACTACGTAACGAATAATTCTTTTTTATATTATTTAATGCCGTGTCAACTACAAAATAAAGTTTATGGCTTCCCTAGCAAAACAAATAAGAGAGAGGTCTGTTTTAAAAGCAAATTCTTTCATATTGATTTAAGATCTGCCTAACGAATTAAATTCTCAAAAATACCACCGCTCTCTGCTAAACCGTATCCAAGCCCCTTATAAAATTCAGTTCAGATATTACTTAGCGTTTCATGTATCACTGATTAGGCTGATGATTATTTTTGGTTTTTTTCATAGGTAGCCCAATAAAAAAAATCATTGGTTGCCAAATCTGATGATCGGAGGCAGCTGAACGTACCTTGCCTGTTTGTAATAAGCCGCCTTGGCAACGTTTCATTTAAAAACACTCTCACAGGCAAAGTTTCATGAGCTGGGCAACCATCTTACATAAACCAAATTTGGTTAAAATCAACATTTTCTTCTTGACTGCTTGTAAGGTGAAGTGAGCTAAAAGTTCACTTTCATCACCTTTTTGCACGGGAAATGAATACACAGAGGTGAGCGCTCATCTCACATCACATCAGAATAAACGTCCTGGACATTGGACTGGCACAAAACCGTTTGAAAATCCAAATTCGCGCGCAGAACAAATAGAACTGTTTTAAAAAAGGACCAAATAACTAGTCAAAAGAAACGATTTCTTTTTGCGTAGTGATCGATTTACTTAAGTCATGTGATCATATGCAAGAGAATGAAATGTTTGGGATTATTTTGTCTTACTATTTATTATCTCGGTTTAGAACGTTTTTCTACGTTGTCCGACGCTTATTCTCCACCTCCTTCGATCCTGACAATCTTCTTCCCAACTAACATTTATAGTAGCGGCTACATGTTCTAAAGGCTTTGCTACTTCCTTATAGTAGAAATGTGGTGATCCCAACCAAAATTTGTTACTTTTTAGTTCTAACTACTATTTAGTATCAGGAAATAGTAGATGTTTCGTAAAAACGACCCTCTAAACTACTTCATAGGATTGTTTCTTGATAGTCGATTCTGATAGTCTTCTCTACCACAATAGGACGTTGCTAAAGTTTTACTTTCTTTTTAGTCGTTATTTCGTAGTCGTCCTGACTTTTATATCCTACTTAATTACCACTAGAAAGTTAAGCTTCATTGGAGTCCCAAACAAGTGTATCCGACAACTACATTATAACTTTAATTTTTACCACAAAAGTTTGTGTCATCATAGTAACATCTGATGTAACAAAGTAGACAAAATAACTTTTTGGATCAACTTTAAAGCCGCAACTACTTTCAAGTAACCTTTTCGACTATCAGGGAATATAGTTTGGGACGCCATGTTTTTATGTAAGAAAGAAAATTTAATATTTTTGTTATCGTTTTATGAGCTCATATTAAAGAGCCATACTATTTTATAAACAAATTAGTTGAAGCTTACCAAAAATGCTCTTCTTAAGCACCATTTGTTGGAGTTAACTGTCGATTATGAAAACATAACCTCCAAAATCACAACACAAAAATTCCATCAGCTACCAGAAAACGGCTCAATTTTACGGGCGCACCGGTTTTTTGCAATATATATAATGCATGTTATACAAAAAACTTTGCGTCGCACTCGAATTTTGATCCTCTGCTCGTAAATTCTCACACTTTTGGATAACATAGTTCATATTATAACCATAACCAAACAAAAAAACTAAGCGAGTCTGTTTACTGTTGTGTCCACCATATTGTGTAACAATTCTACCAAAAAGAAACGATTATATTATTTGCAACTACATCGCAACTTTTATGCCATTACGGAAAAAAAAACAGCCTCTACGACGTAGTAGATACCTGGATACGACGTAGTAGTGTAGTTGTTACTACAGTGACTTTAAACACTTGGCCAGGTAGTTATAACCAGAAATTGGTTCCCCACTTAGGGAATTATAACGTCGCTGTATGGTATACTGAGACGTAGCGGGAGTACGTTGCGGTTACTTTTAAGAAATTCTTTCTAGTTGGGGTTTCGTCGTTACAACTTTAATTGTTTGTTGGGTCCTGTCAGATTTTTTTGACTCATTGATCTTTGGATTGACTGTTGCCATTCTAGTTTAGGATGCCCTCTTTTTCTGCGCCCTATTGGTTGCCATTCTAGGACCTGCTTTGGTAATCTTTCGTCGTTCATCCGTTGTTCATGGCCGTGCCATATCAGTTGCCTTTTAGTAATGTCATCCGTTATGCTTCCCTCGATTCCCATTCTTTCTCTTATGATCTCATTTCTTATGTGATCTGTTCTAGATATTCTCATTGATCTTCTTATTGCATCCATTTCGACACTTTCAATTTTTGTTTTGTATTGTTTTGTTACGCGACAAGTCTCTATTCTAGACCACAGCGTGCTTTTCACCATTGTTTCATATATGTTAAATTATACATTCTTTCATCAGTATTACTTTTTCTTTTAGTATTTTTTTCAGATAAAATTTAAATTGACCCATATTATATGTTAAATAATATTTTTACCTTCCTAGTCTGCGCATCAGTGGCTAGAGAAGATATTGTCTTCGATAAAAAAAATAATTGAGATAACGTCTTTCCGTGTGTGTACGGGTGTGTGTGTGTGTGTATGTATGTACATCTGTCCGTAACGCGATAGCTCCTAAACCGATTTGCATGAAATTTCCAGCTAAAATAGTACTCGATACTGCAACGAGCTGATTAGATAGAGCTAATGACCGTCTTTTAACAGTTGAAAAGTTTGAAAAATGTCGTCAATGTCAATATGCGGTTTTCGGAATATAGAAGCTCGCGTTTTTTGAAAAAATTTGTGTTATAACCAAAAAGTTCCTAGATATTTACAAAAAACTGTTTTCAAGGTTGATATAACGTGGAGTGTGCTAATGTGCTAGGAAGGTATCAGATCCGTCATGGATCCATTTATTTAAACTTAACTTCCCCCTGTATATTAGGTATATTGCCCTATTCTCAAGAAGCTGAATTCAAAGCAGTAGTAATTTTGAAAGGCGAAAAAGAAATGGGAATTTTTAAACCTCCTTTTTAAATAATATACTTTGAGATTACCGATTGAGTAGGGTCCATTTGTTTCTTGACAAAGATTTATTTGGAGATGGAAAAAAATAAATAATTGAAAATTAAGCTTGTTAATTAAAATAGCTATTTTTGTACCAAGCTGTTGATGCACGAGACAAGGAGGACATCAATGAGACTAAGGTCAAAAATGTTCTTCACGCCTTCAAACATGATTTTTTGTACGAACGGAAGAAACAAATCGTAACTGAACAAATAAGTTTTTTATTATATTTAAAAATGAAAGAAAAGTGTTTGTAATTTTGTTTAGCTGTAAAACTTGGGCGAAGAATTTTATTATAAATTGTATAAGATTCGTAGAATATTACTTACCTGATTGTTATTATCTTCCATTCCCGCATTAGTTGTTGACTCAGTAACTGGTCGTTCTGTGGTAAAAACTTGGTTTCTCACGGTTGTGGTTCTTACTGGTGGTAAATATCTTCCGCCATTTTGTAGACCCGTTCCGTGAGTCTGCGTGTTAAAGTTATTTGCTGGGTTGGGTTGATGATTGTTCAGTGGGTTTGGTTGTGTTGGTGATTGACCAAAAACCGTGTTGACACTGTTAAAATTCGTTCCTTGAGCTGGTATCTGTGCAAAATTTGTGTTATCGTAAGGTGACTGAGCATCTATATTATTTTGATCACCTCCTTGAGGGTTAAATCCATTTGGTTGAGTTGGAAAAAACTGTGGATTGCTCTGTGCAGGTTGAACACTTGGATTCATTGGTTTGAAATGATCTTGTGGATGCTGATTGGGAACCATACCAAATTCAGTAGGATTTATACTTGGAAAACCTTGTGGCTTATTATTAAAATGTTCACCTCCTTGAGGGTTCGCATTTGGAAAAATCTGTGGATTTATTTGTGCTGGTTGAGGATTTGTATTCATTGGTTTAAAATTATTTTGTGGATGTTGATTGGGAATCAAACCAAATCCAGTAGGATTCGCACTTGGAACACCTTGTGGCTTATTGTTAAAATCTTGTGGAATATTTTGATTGTTGTTTGATGGTCTAAATTGACCTGGTTGTTTGATCGGCAGATACTGAGTTGAAAACCCTTTATTAAGATTGTTGTTATTCCAAACATTGTTTGCCTGATTAGACAATGGCAAAGTTTGATACTTGTTCAGCGGTTCCACACCTAAATTATTATCGGGTACCCCATATTGAGGTTGAGGTTTATATACATTTTTTTCAGGTTGTATTGGAACCCCATAGGAAGTTCTTGGAGGAGTAAATTGATTATTAAAATATTGGGTTTTGACTGGCATCCCGTACGACGTTTGTGGAGGAGTGAGTTGATTTTGAGGTAGTGGAGGTGCTCCATAGGATGACTGTATTTTAGAGAAGTTATCGACCTCGGTGATCGTTTCGTAATTGGTTGGGCGCTGAAATTGATTTCTAGGAGGAGGAGGTTTGAAGAACTTTTGCGGTTTGTTATACTGAAACTAAAATAAATATAAGATAAATAGACTCATTCTTTTTATACCTAGTATAACTTTGTATTAAGAATAAATAAAGATAATGCAAGTACGAAAGTTTGTTGCTACCCAACCATTGTCCTCCCGTTTCAAACACAAGTCTTTTTATTGCTACAAAGCTTAAACAGAATAAAACTTACATGATTAAATTCAGTGGGATACGCTTTTTCCATCTGCAACTTCTCTGTCAACCTGATCAAGTCTTCAATGGTCAAACCACCCGGTATTTGGAGGCTCGAGCCCTCCGTAATTTTGCTTGGAGGTCCATATTGGAGCTGAGGGCTTGGTCCGTGGAGGGAAAGGGAGTAGGCTTTGCTCGGAAATTTGTGTCTGTTCAAAGGTGGGAGGTCTGCTAGGGTTTGAGTTAGACTTGCTATAAGTATGGAAAGTAGGATCTAAAAAAGAAAATTAAAAGGGTACAAAAACAAATTGGATTTAAGTGTCTGTTAAATGCCGATATAAAGGTTGTTTTTTATTACAAGTTTAGGTATTATAGGGTTTTTATGATGATTGTCGTGCGTTTTTCAAAAAACTCTTGAACAGTTCCATTTTTTGCGAGGGGGACCCGGTTACTTGCAAATTTGTGTAGCACGCACCATCTTCGAATGGTAAATTTTACACAGGCGCGGGTCTACCGGGGGTTAAAATAAAAATTTATTTTCCACACAAATAGAAAGGTAACAGGACCAGATAAAATTCACGCAAAGATAATCAAGTTAATTGCAGACAAGGAGGCCACTAGGATAGGTACACTTACATCATTATTTAATGCTATTGGCAACACAATTATCATACCGTCCGATTGGCTAAGATCAACCTTTATAACTTTACCTAAAAAAACTAACGCTTCAAGTTGCAATGAATATCGAATGAGTCTGATGTCGCACGTTCTTAAGATCTTTTTGAGAATCATTTATAGTCGTGTTTTCAGAAAATGTGATATCCAAGTGGATAGTGCGCAGTTTGGGTTCAGGAATCGTTATGGCACAGGTGAGGCCATTTTCTCTCTAAATATGCTGACTCAAAAGTTTAGAGACATAAATGTTAATGTGTATGTTGGTTTCATTGATTATCGTAAAGCTTTTGACTTCGTAAAACATGGCAAACTTATTGAAATTCTTAGTAAGACCGGTATTGAAAAGGAAGAAATTAATATTATCTCACAGCTGTTTTGCAACCAAACAGCTGTAGTTAGAAGTGAAAACGAAATATCTGAAGCTACACTGATTAAAAAAGGCGATAGACTGGGCTGCATCTTATCGCCATTACTATTTATATTAATTTTAAAGGGTACAAAAGTCAATGAAATAGGAATAAGCAACATCCGATATGCAGACGATGGCGTAATTCTTGCAGATACATTTATGATGGACCGTATAGTTCAATACAGCGAAGAAAATGGTTTATACATTAACCCAACAAAGACAAAATTGCTAGTGTTTGCAAAAAAAAATACTGTTGCCAACTTAACAGTAAATGGACGCAACGTAGAACAGGCTAAAACGTTCAAATAATTGGGTACAAACGCCAATTGCCAGCACGATCTCAAAATAGAAATTACATCTCGAATTGAATAAGCGACAAAGGCCTTTATAAACAAGAAAACATTTTTTGCCTCCCATGACATCAACCTTGACCTACTACTGCGGATGGTCAGATGCTATGTCTTTTTCATTTTATCGTAAGGGTGTGATGGACTCTCGACCTAATTATAGAGAAGATACTTGAGACGTTTGTATAGATGCATACTGGAAATATCGTGGGTACAAAGAATAACCAATGAAGCTCTACTTGACCGGATGCGCAAACCACTTGAACTTCTCGTTACAATCAAAGAAAGAAAGACCTGATACATGGAGCATGAAATGAGAGGTGTGAAATAGGAGCTGCTTAGGCTGATAATTGAGGGAAAGATAAAGAATGAAGAAGATACAAGATGACACGAACAAACACTTGGTTAAAAGACTTGAGAAGATGGTTTGGCTGCACGTCTACTGATATTTTCAGAGCAGCGGCTTCTAGAATTATGATTGCCAGATGGATCGCCAACTTTCGATAAGGAGACGGCATACTAAGAAGAAGAAGAAATCTCAAACTATATTCAGATTAAGGTCACTATGCAAAATAGCTTTATGCAAACCGCGGAAAATTGATATGTAGCAATCGGTATTTGGCTTTTAACAAAATTTTTATTTTGGTAATAAATTCGTAAGTTCAGGGGTTTTAGTTTGTATAATAATCAACATTAAATCTGATAGATATTATTACGTTCTTTAAAGAGCGCACCCAAAAATATATCTTGGAAGGGGCCTGAGACTTCATTAGTTCTTATTTCACGCTACTTTTTTTATTTAATATGTGAAAAATATCTAAAAAAATGAGGCTTGTGGGGACGGGATTTTTTTGTCGAATATAATTACGTAATATCCAGACCGTCTTATTTTAAAAGACAGAAAAAACATATTTAAAATTCTGTATGACTTGGAAAAGTTTCGATTAAAGATATTACATTGCCTAATTATTTAACGTATTTTTCCTGAAAAAAAACCTAGTTTAATAAAAAGTGCAAAAACTAATTAAAAAAAAAATTCTTGCAATATGTATTTAGTGGAAAGGTTCGTTTTAACTTCCAAATAAAGAAATATATAGTCACCATAGTTTAGAAAAAACATTAAAAATAAAGAATATAGTTTTTCTCTTTCAGAAAAAAAAAGTTTGTGTAGAAAAATTAAAAAAAGGCCACAGAAGGTTCATAGAGAGCCGCTCTAGTCGTACAAATTGTAACCAGAGAGAATCATAACATTTACATAGAATTACAATAAGCTCCACCTAATCGTTGTGTAAAGCAGACGTTTTGTTCATTTCAAGTCGGGGTAACCAGGCCAAACGTAAATTACATACCGCTCTTATTTGCAAACTTCCAACATAACTATAACTATATATATCTTGTATTGTGTATTTCTGGAATTGTATCTGCCTTTTGGACCTCAAAACCTAATCACATGGATATTAGGTATTTTGGCGAACTTCTTAATAGCGAATTCTTTTCAAAAAACTGCAGCACTGGGAAAACTAGCGAAACCTTTTGTATTTGATTCAACAACTGGTAAACCCAGTCCCAAACCAGGAGTAAGTTTTAAGTAAAACCTGATAATTGCACTTTGGTATTTAAAAATTGAACTGGATATAGCAGCAAAAAATATAGGCAAGAGTATGTACTACACTAAAACTAAAATCATAACAAACACAAGTCAAGATATTACGATCAGAATAAACCAAGAAAAAATAGAACAAGTAGAGGAATATAATATATACCTGGGATAAAATATTAAACTAAAAAAAGAAAACCAAACAGCTGAAATAAAGAGACGAGTAAGATTGGCCTTGGCAGCATTCGGTATAAATAAAAAATATCGTCATTACATCAAAACGAAAGTGTATAACCAATGTATCCTTCCTGTACATACCTATGGATCCCAGACCTGGACACTTACAAAATCAAACATGGATAGGGTTGCAAAAGCCCAAAGATCAATTGAAAGACAAATGTTACATGTAAAGCTAACAGATAGATAAAGAAACGAATGGATAAAAATTCAAACAAAAGTAAAGCATGTCACAGCACAAATAGCAAAAATTAAAATAGAATATCAGACAGAAAGACCACCGATGTAGTGCAATTTTCTTGTTTTTTTCGGAAAACTAGGGCAACCTTTTGTATTTGATTCAGCAACTTGTAAGCCCAGTCCCAAACCAGTGGTAAGTTTTAAGTAAAACCTGGCAATTGCACTTCACACAGTTGAAGAAAATGAACAAGTAGAGGAATATATATACCTAGGACAAATTATTAAACTAAAAAAAGAAAACCAAACAACTGAAATCAAGAGACAAGTTAGACTAGCCCTGACAGCATTCGGTATATTAAGCTACATATTAAAAAATATCTTCAGCACGTCAAAACGAAAGTGTATAATCAATGTATCCTTCCTGTACTTACCTATGGATCCCAGACCTAGACACTTACAAAATCAAACATAGATAAGGTAACAAAAGCCCGCAAAGATTAATGGAAAGACAAATGTGACATGTAAAGTTAACAGATAGAAAAAGGAATGAATGGATAAAAAATAAAACAAAAGTAAGGCATCTCAGAGGAGAAGTAGCAAAATTTAAATAGAAATTTGCAGCTTAAAATATCAGACAGAAAGACGACCAATGGAACAAATGTATTGTAAATTGGAGACCTTGGGAAAATAAAAGAAGTAGGAGAAAATTCCAAATGAGATGGGCGGGCGAATTGGAAAAACATGCAAGAACGATATAAATGAACACGGCGACAGACAGAGAAGAGTGGAAGATATTGGGGGAGGCCTATGTCCAAAGCTGCATCGAAGAAACCTAAGTAGATAGATAGGTAGAACTAGGTACACTTATTATTGCACAATATTTGGTGGAGACTCTGGGTAAGTTCCTTAATGAATCTGAAATTCATCTGATTGCCATCGGTCAATGAAACATAAATATAATTATGACAAGATATCGCGATATCGGTTCTCCAACTCACATAAATTTTTCTGACTTCTTCAAACAAGGTTCGAGTTCTTGTTGCAGGAGTTCAGCGCATTGATGGCAGCCTAACGCAGATTAAGAAGATTGAGTGGTTCCAGGATAGCAATGATCTCCGCCTGGAAGTTGGTGCATATCCTGATATGCTTTGCTATAGTTTTTATTTTAATTAAGTGGCACCGCGTCATAGCTATGGTAAACCAAATTTTGCGGCAAAATCTAAGTAAAGAAGCCTTAAAAAATTAGTGTTTCACTTTTTACATGCAGTGTGCCGCTCGGGGTTTAATGTTCGAAGGATAAACACTAAGACCTTTTAAACGAGAGATCAAATAGATACTTACCTAATAAATAAAGATCCGAAGCAAAAGAGGATCCAAAATTATATTAAAATATGTGCAAATATAGATTTAGTTGCGAAAACCGTAATTTGTTTTGTAAAAAGCTCCGCCGTAATTTGTTTGACAAACAGTCAAAACAACAACGAATAGAAAACGTCAAAGCCCGGCTAAATCAATATGTTCGTAACAACCAGATAAGAGTATATATGTTTCTTAATAATAATGAAATCGTTTAGAAGAAGACATCAATAAAAAGCAAGTAAAATAGTAAGCTAATGACCATTGGCGTAGCTAGGGGGGACCAGGGGGGGCCTGGCCCCCCTGAAGTCCCTCAGGCCCCCCTAAGATATTTTAGGCCTCCCCTACCGACTACTAGTAAAAGAACATGACGCTGAAAATACATACTTTTCTATTATTATTCGGGAAATATTCAAATAAAATAGGTGCATTAAAATTTAAAATCATTCAGATATGTTTACATTTCAGGAAAAAGCCCTGGTCTTGCGGAATTAGGCTTTTTCTCTTTAAATTATCGGTAACTTTTCTGCACTTATGCCATTTCCCGAAAATATTTTTTAAATTTAAACATAATTATGCATATTGAATATTTCATACATATTGGCGACATCTTGTAAAATAAGTGTAAGTTAAATTTCGCATTTAATAAAGACAGCGACCTTTGCCCCTCTGTTTCCGAAATCGGGTTGTAGATGTCGTAAGGTTATAAAAGACCTTTTTAAACTGTTTTTCTAAAATAAATATAATAATCTTTTTAGTTTTTTTGAGGATAGCGTTTCGTGTCGATTTTGGTCACAATTTCATAACCATTTTCATATTAAGTTTTCCCACGTCGTTAAATGGAATAAATTCGTCGAGCAATACCGGGAAATTTTTAATATTAATACTTCTACTCTAAGAGCAGAAATGACCGTTTTAAAGAATTGTATTTTTCGATTAAATCAAACTGTTGGTCATGATTCTATCAAACAACATATAGCAGAAAGAGCAAACCTCTACCAACTTTTTAAAGTTGCGAGTATTCTTCCAATTTCAAGTGCAACTTGCGAGAGGTCTTTCTCTGCCATGAGGAGAGTTTTTAATTGGCTGAGAACAACTATGACTCAAGAGAGACACTCAGGTTTGTCATTGTTATTCATAGAAAAAGATGTTGAGGTCGACTTAGACAGTGTGGTAGACGCTTTCAGTCAGCGACGTAGAAAACTTTCTTTGTAGAATTGCTGAATTACATACTTCCTGTGTATACATATAAATAAGTTGGTAAATGTATTATTAAATTTGTTATATTAAAATATTAGAACATTTAATGCGCGTATTTTTTTTTATTCATTGCACACTTTACACGACTCTTTAAAACCTATGTTTGCTTTTTGTTCAAGATAGACCGGGGCCACGGTCCCCCTGAAAAGCAAGGCTAGCTACGCCAATGCTAATGACTAACTAGTGCAGTGCCTCATTTTGGGAATCAATATCAATAAAAAAATTAAAGGAAGTGCGTGCCCCTGTATGTACCCCTCTACTCCCTTCGCGCCAATCAAGGTTTTGATGACGCGGTGTCACTTTAATACAATATCAACTAATAGTAGTAGTGTGGGGAGACTTTTTTTGGTCTAAAGACAAGGCACATGACGGCGACGCGCCCTTTTTGCAAACCCCGACTTATATACCAAACTGATGCACGTGCCCATTAGGATGCTAGGTTTCTTTCTCTAAGACTACTTAATTTTGCCTGGCACTTCTTTGCCGAGGGCAGTGATCTTTATACTGCGTAGCAACCATACTTGCACACAGTGGACCCAGGCTTTAACGCCCCTTCCAAAAGGTGGTCCTGCTACATGTTAGATTTGCATCTATCTAACATAGCTATCGTCCTTCTGGGTGATTAATCCTGGTTCTTCGGCTGGCTGCGTGTTAACTCCTGGACTAAACCTGCATATATTCACGATATACAAGGTCAATTTATGCTTTTGTGTGTACTGCACGTCATTTTGATGACTGTAAAATGCTGAAAAGAAAGTGGGTGGCACGACAGAACTTGACTTTTTTTTAACGTCGTTGTTAGAGTATGCTTTAAGTATTGTGGCAAGAAGTTGCTTTACCTCCCCTTCTCATATTCAATGGGTTTCAACTCGCTCGATGCTGTCATATTGCCCCCATTGATAAATATAATAAACCGCCTCTCAAGAACCGCACATTAAACCCTAGAACCCACTTTATAGCGATTAAGTCCTTGTTGCTCACATACAAAACGACAAAGAAAGAGAATGGATTAGAGAAAGGATAAGCCTTGTTACGGTGCATCTAAGGGTAAGTTGCTTTACACAGCGATTTTAGTTGAGCAATAAAAATGGCCTAATGAGAATCCCATGCCCACATTAGTTGCTCTTGGCCAAGTTCTTTTCTGGCGCAACCCTGATGCCGTCTTAAAACTAAAAGCATTTAGGATCCTTCGAAATATCAGGAGCTTGAAGTATTTACTCAAGCTAAAATTCGAGTCAGGCATAAAAAGTTAGATAGTCCTTTTTGTCTAGATCCACACTAGAATAATAATGCGTGTTGTTCGTAAAACAGACACAAAGTTGCTCTAATTAAAATGGACTTTATGGCTGTTGCTCTGCTTCGTTTTTGTACTAATTATGATTAACTGGGCTCATTGTTTCATAGCTCAATTCAGATCACATTAAGCTTTAAAAATAAAATTAAATAAACTAACTCAAGAGCAGGGGTGAATAGGAAACTGTAAACAGTCCCGGGGAAAAATAGGCGACCGGTCCATACCCCAGCATCTTTTTTTTCGGAAATATTTTTTTTTGTGGGACATTTTTTTTTTCAAAATATTGGTGTCTGACCGTTAGGATATGTTTGCGATCAATTGACCAACAAGACAGGGGATCTATGATTACAAAATTATAACAACGTTAATCAAAAAATATTTTTATGGAAACGACTTAAATTCCTACTAAATATACAGCTTTGGTGTTGTACCCAAAATTAGTGGCGGATCCAGGATCTCCGAGGTAAAGCGAACCAAAAACCAAAATATTTTTTCTTTGCTGTTTTTAATAGATCTGGACTTTTAAATTTACCATCATCAAAAGGTAAAATGCCCCGCAGGCTAAAATTTTTGAAAAATAAGATAATTTTTTTGCAAAAACTGGCACTCCAGATACATTTTGTAAGCAACTGCGGTTTAAGCATTGTTAAACACAACGGCTGTGAAGTTAGGACGAAAAATGTGTCTCCATTTTGCAAATATTCAAGTTTTAGTTGATTAACCACACTCTTTATAATTATTAAACACAATGGTGTGACAGGTAGCAACTGCGCCCTCTCAGAATAACGTTAACCTCGATTTTGAAGACAAATGTGCTGACCAACTAATATCTATGGTCCTTTAATTTTTATATCTAGAAGGGAGAGGGATCAATCTCAAGATGCACGACGCAGTGTAATGTTTTTGCAGTCTGCCACCTGAGGTTGGGCACTCTGAACTAAGGAGATCGTGGGATCAATAAAGCATGCTATATTAGATAGTTTAAGTTGTGCTACGTATTTTTACGTAAAACTGCACGATAAGCGCTCTACATTTTGTTCCAAATTTGAGTTTAAGTTGAATGTTTTTACGTTACCATAACAAGTCTACTAATAGCAGAGAATATGGAATGCGGCACTGTGTTTTTTTGATGTTACAATTTTGTTTTTTCTCCTTTTAACTACAGTAGGAATATATTTGCAAAGAATCGTTTGTACTGGAAGCGGAAATTATCGTCTAGGCCTCATTTTTCCATCGGTCAATCAACCAATTCTATTCTTTGGTAACGTTAAGGCGCCCGCAGACTGCCGTAAGCTAACGTAAATACGTAAGCTCCTAACGTGACCTTGCCGACGGTGTGACGAAGTGCGCTTGCGTATCTGTCAAATCTCATGCTTACGTAAAAATACGTAGCACAACTTAAACTATCTAATATTTTAACGTCGCATCGCATTCGCCACCCGGATTATGCTCGAGGACACTTGCAACAGTACAGCATTGCCAAGTTTCTTTTTTTTCTGAACGTTTTTGAAACAGCTGATTTTGATTTTGATCTCCAATCTTATTACAATCAAATCCTATCTAGCATAATCTGTGATTACAATTAAAAGTGAGAATCCGGGATTTAAAAACCCCAATTGTGTGCAAATTTCTGATCTTAATTTATGAACGTGTGAAGTATATTTATGTTTCTGTTATTCTTGAAGTTTTTGGTTTAAATTTAATAAAAATGAAGTAGAAAGTTTTTTGGTGAAGTAACAAATAGTAAACCTCATGATTATTTGCTAAGCAAGATGTTTTACTTGAATCGGTAATTTTTATTTTTTGTTATTTGTACTTTAAAGGTCAGGCCAGTTGATAACCGAGTAACAACCCTAGGTTAATTTGTTTGGTTATGGGTTATGAAAAGAAGTAGAAAAAAAAGACACGAAGCAAAACAATTAGCTTGTGGCATAAGATTGACATTAAAGGAAATGGTTTTTCGTCGACTCTATTTCAAAACTCATAAACGAACAAATCAATAATTATAATCCCGGGAAGTGCAAATTTATTTAAATATAGTATTTGCAAAGTCAGTTGAACAAAGGTTAAAGCCTACCATCGGCATATCCTTTAAAGAAAGTGATATGGGCGGCGGTAGATAAATAGATATAAATTATTTCATTTAATTATGGCGTAAACTAAAGAAATAAAAATAGATAATAAAACTTTCTATTCCTATACCTACAGAAACGACACTGATTTATTTTCCAACTCTGCATACTGCCGACTAAAGGGGTCCCGCAATGAACACCTGAAAGCAATTAAAAGCGCATCTCAAAAAAATCTGCCAATCAGATGTCGTGCCTCCACCTGGGCTGGGTCGGTCAGAAAACAAATACTTTGTGCTCGGACCGCAAAGAGCCGCGCCTTTTCTCTGTCGGTAGGGTTGAAATTATACCAGGAAGATTTTATATGAATTTGGATAACTTTTGAAGGGCAGAATGAAGCAAACTTTCATGAAATCGATAGAACCCCGCATTTCAGGTGACTTTGCAAAAACTATACCTGGGCAGTTCTCTGGAAAAAGACAGCTTTTCCCGAGCGGTGAACAGCTGATCAAATATGTACATCAACCTACAGGACTTTTAAATAAATTGCTTGTCATGTAGTGTATTGTAGCTTCCTGTATACTGTATAGTGTCCTGTGTCAGTGGCGGTGCCAGAGGCGTGGGGGCAGCGGGGTTCGCCCCCCCCTTTTCTTGACATAAACCTTATATTTTGTAGTTCCAGTAAAAAATACCATGCGTAAACAAGGATGATTATATCGGCCCTTGACTTAAAATAATTTACATAGAGATTTTCAGTCTTTTGGCGAACGTCTTGACTTCCATCTGTCCCTGTATCTAGTTAAATTAGACAGTTACACATTCTTTCTATTAGGCATTGTCTTATGGGAGAATATTGAGTATCCATTTTCTTCGGTATGACTTGAAAAAATATATAGCAAAGTGGTTTATTTTGGAAACTACAATTATGAGCTTTATGAGCTATTATAGAGTAAAATACAAAGCCAGAGTTTTATGCATAAAAATAAATTTACTGATTAATTTTGGAAACTGGCCTATAATAAATGAAATGATAATAAATTTCAATGTAGCTATAAATCCGAAACCAAAGTAAAATAAAGGCTTCGGATGAAACCTAATTTGGAAAATGTTATTTGTTTATGTTTCCATTTAATTTGTTCCGGTTTATTATTTCTATAGGCTAAAACTTTCCAAAAAGGTATATTTATTTAAAAACTTCTACAAAAATTAATTTTTTTGTTTCAATTATTTAAAATCTGACTTTGGTTTTCTGTTTCTTCATAACAGTAGATTTGTTTTAAAAAATTGAGTTATTTTTTGGTGCGGAAAATATATTGTTGTTATCTATAAATTGAGAACACTGAAACGAACTTATATACAACTGGAAAGGTAAAAACTTAAAGCCTTTTTCCTCGAGGTTACTAGTCACTCATTTAAGTTACTCGAAATGACATCACGGGTACTCGGAGTAACCGCTGTATGACGTCAGACAGTCACCTGTGGATGACATTTCCAATTGCCAATTGTTTCTTTTTGTTTTTACCAGCAATTTCCGAATTGCAGAAAAGAATTAATTGCTGAAATTGATTTTTCCTAGAACTATCGCTTTCAGTTTTAAATACCTCTGGTGGTTGTGATACCCTTTCAGGTAGCAAGGGGTCATCAAATGACGTCCTTTTTTCGTCGAAAAGTGGTCATTTGGATAACCAGCAGGTCATCTACCAAAAAATTTTGCCTTTAAGGCGTCAGTTACTTGACGTCTTGTCGTAGTGTAGTTTTTGACGTCAAACTTCATATATTGGTCACTACCCACACTGCACACTTTGTCCAAGGGACATACACTCATACTTACATAGATGGTGCCCCAGTCAGTACTTGACCGGATTTATACGGAATGTGGGGGTACGTATGTAAAATAAATTAAATATTAGATCAAGACAAACTTCGAGGCTTCTTTCGCTTCAAGGTGGAGATGTGTAAGTTTAGGTATAGGTCTATTTTGATCTGTACCTCACAGAAGAAACACCGCTGTACCTGTTCCAGTACTTCCAGATCTAAGTCACAGAAGAGTCACCTTCTGTGTCTAAGTTTCCTTCAGTGTTCTCAACTGCAGGGAATATTTCTCAACTGCAGGGAATATTTCATATATTCAGACGAGTTTAAAAAAAGTCATAAAAAAGTGTGTCTGATGTTCTGATTTGGTCCCAAATACGTCATATTGCTGACGTCTTTAAAACGTCTAAAAATGACGTCAGTTTGGGTGTGTCTTTTGAACGTCATTTAAAGGTCATTACACGTCAGGTTAGAGACGTCAATGGTCATTAAAAATTACCTGTTTTTGACGTTTAAAAAACGTGATCTTGCTACCTGGGCTGTTTCCACCAATGCATGCCCTACCCGATTCAAAAAACGCATCACATGATGGGGCATGGATTTGCACTTTTTAAATGCAGGGTCACCTGATGCGTTTTTTTTTTTAATCGGGGTGCATTGGTGGAAACAGGGTTTTGAGGCTCCTTTGGTATTCTGTACATTTTAAGACTAGTTGCAGTTGAATTGATATAGTACCAAACTTCAAAAGATGTGTTTCATTTTTTACCGTTGCCAAACATAATTTATTTAAAAAAAAACAAAAAAAAGATCTTAACCTCAAAATATTTCAGCAACCACGTCTGCTAGGTTACTCGTGACGTCATAGTTAGTGTTACTCAGCGAAGAAAAACAGAAAACGCGTAACCAGGTTACCTGGTAACTTGTAGTTACTGCGAGGAAAAAGGCTTTTAGAGTTGATCGTTCATCTCTACCTCGAAACGTCAATACTACCAAATTGTCTTCATTAAGCAGACAGAGCCAAAAAAGTACAAACTAAAAGTAAAATACTTTACTTAAATGTCCCTCGAGACGATAACCTTATGCTGTACACTGAGATCAGGGCCGTATCTGGACCAAAATTTTAGGGGGGGTTAGACCAGTGGAATTTGAAAAATTTTGCTGGTTGTTAAAAAAGAACTACAATTTTTTAATGGGTTTTAACGAAAAAGGTTAAAAAACACATTCCTATTTATTTATCGGAGGGGGTTTGAACCCCCAAAATCCCCCCTCAGATACGGCCCTGACTGAGATAGAGATTTTCGGCGTTGCTTTAACTTTACCGACTGCTTGATAAAATATGCATACAAATTAGAAGCTTAGAACCTCAGCAGAAATATAGGGATGCTTTGCAAATTCCTGCATTTAGCTTATTAGCTCTAATTTGCAGTTTGCCTTTAAAGTTGACATTTTCAATGAATAATTAATGATATTAACTTGGCTTTAGTTAGATTACCTGGCCGTGTTGTGTTAGAACGTACACGATAAACATCCCAGCCACTCCATATTAAGGGAGGTTGAATGAATGAATGAATGTTATTTGGGCGGGAAAAGTCCCATGCACTGAGGCCACCTTGCTGGGCCCGTTGTACCCCAATATCCACTGTTTTAGCTCTAAAAACCCGCCTCCTTGGCAAAGGAGCAGCTTTTTCTGGGTAGAAACTTTCTGACATTGTCAGGGCTAAGCACACAGCTTCCCAAAAGCGACAGTTTTATCGCGGCGAGTGCAGGGCACTCGGTTAAGATATGTAAAGGGGATTTTTCGTCCTCCATACACCAACGGCACTACGAATCTTCAACGATTTCCAGAATGCTAAGGTGTTTATTAAGGAGACAGTGACCTGTCAAGAGCCCTGTCTCCAGTCTCATATCTCTTCTTCCGAGGGTGAGAAAAGACCTCGCTCTGGAGAGGCTTACGTCCCCGATAAGGGGCTTAGCCTGCCCTGCCTCATTTAATTCGTATCTTCCCAGAGCGCCTTAGAACGCCTGTGCAAGTCAAATTTTAGGGTGGTCATAGCAAGAGACACACTGCGATGCCCACCATGGGTTCCGGCCCCTCTTTGATTAATTTTCTTATGAGCAAATACTACCAGTGACGAACACAGGAGAGCTGTTGGAAGCACTATGAATTTCCACAACGGAGTTTACCCAAAAGTAAAGTACCACATTATTTTTAGTTCGGAAAATGTATTTTTTTTTTGTACAATATTGTCAAATTTTGAAAAATCTGTTTAGTTTCTGTTCATAATATTGTTTAAAAATTATTTTTAGTTTATTTTGCTCACGCTTGTAGAAAAACAATTTTTTCTAACATTCCAGGACGGCCACCGGTCATAAAATCATAAAAAGTCATAAAGTTCATTAGTGTTCAAGTGTCATAAAAAGTAATAACATTTAAAGTTAATCATAAAATTTCATTAAATGTCATAAAATCTATCTGAGAAATTCTCTTATCTTTATACTGGACGCTTGGATTCTTTTGTGACTTTTTAGTGTTAAAATAATAAATTTTTTCTCTAGAAAAATTTTTATAGACCTTAATTCATACAGTCATAATATTGTATTTAAAAATGTCAGAAAAATATAATTTTTTTTGAAAAAATTATCTAAAGATTGTATTTTTTGTCATTGCCTCATCTAGGCCCATCTAGGGTGACCATACGTCCGGATAAAGTGGGACAAGTCCGGCTTTTTGGGCGAAATGAAAATGTCCAGCCGGCTTTTTTCTTCATCCGGCTTTTCGGCGAACCAAGAGACCTTAGGTTTTTAGTCATCCTGTGGAGCAATTAGGAGGGGGACATCAAGGGAGGATTACAACTCCAATGTCCGCGGGTTTGGTGCAGGAGTGTGCGGATGCACTTCAGGAGTTGGCCGGCGTAAGAGAGGTGGAGCTCGTATGGGTCCCAGGCCACATGGGAGTCTCAGGAAACGAGAAAGCGGACGGACTCGCCAGAGGGGGATCCAGGCAGAAATGCGTCGGGCCAGAGCCTTTTCTGGGGCTCACAAGAGGGCAAATGAAGTCGGCCCTAACAGAGTGGACCCAGAAAGAGATACAAAGGGAATGGACCAATACAGGAAACGCCAGACAGGTTAAGGAGTATGTGACAGGATACAGCAAATTCCGTAGAGACTGGCTTCTCCGTAGAACACGAACGGGAGCCATAGTGGGAGTCATAACCGGACACTGCGTCCTACAGGGACACCTGGCAAAGATGAGAGTTAAGGGGGACGCGACGTGCGAGCGATGTTGGGCCGAGGACGAGACCTCGGGCATTTCCCCTCATCATGTAAAGCATACAAGGAGGCAAGAAGAGAGGTATTCGAAGAGGAAGCCTTTGAGACGGAGGACCTTCTGAATCTGAGGTGGCCCGATATTCTGGCCTTTGTACAGAAGACGGGCAGATTCCTTAGCGAAGGAAGGACGCAGTAGGGGGGTTGCCCGTGGGTTGGCGAAAAGGGCGCTTCATGTGCCTGGTCGCTAGGCCTAAAGCCTACCCCACACTACTACTACGAGAACTCCAAGCTTAAAATTAGTTCTTCCAAACGAAATGAGCAAAATTTAATTTATCAGGAACGAACTATTCAAGTCATTTAAAAATTTCCGGCGCGTCGCTTCTACTTTTGAAACTAACCAAAACTTTTACATTTCGGTAATATTTTTCACAAAAATTTTTGGCTTTATTAAGTAGTATTTTTCAAAAATTTTGGCCACGGGCGCATTTTTTAAAAACTTTCTAGTAGTTTTTTTAGTTTTTTCCTACAACACTACAACTTTTTTGAAATTTTTGCCTGCGAATGGCGCAATTTTTTTCACTTCTACAGTATTTTTTAAATATTACAGAAACTTATTATTATTATCTTTTACCGCGCCGCTTTTTAGTACTTTTAATGCTTAATTTTGTTAAATTTTACCTGCGGCTCCATTTTTTTCTAAAAACCTTCTTTCTAGCTTAACTTTTCCCGTATTTTTATTCGATTTTCCAGTAGCTACATAGTTAGATTTTTTCTAGATTGCAACTTTTTATTTATCTTGTGTTTTAAGCCATTTTTTAGGCCTTTCGGTCTGAAGAGGCTTTTTTTAGGATGCTTTTTTTAAATGACCCGTTTAGTCCGTAATTTTTCGAAAATCCGGCTTTTTTCTCTGACGTCCTCCTTTTACGCCAAACCCATATGGTCACCCTACATAAACTTATATTTTCTTTTGGTCTAATGACTGGCTTCTCGCATTATCATTTTCAATTTGTCATTATTACAAACAATATATATGTATATCCACTTTAAAAAGCATAGGTCGAATTAAGTCCAAAAAAATATGTTTGTTTAATTCTGGGAAAAAAGAAAAAGTTTGTTTTTTGTTTTATTTACTAAACTAATGTAAGAATACAAAAAAACGAACTAAACAAAGTTTTACTAAAATTGATTATTTTTTAGAATAATGTACTTTATTACTTTACTTTATGTTTTATTAATTTGTAAGTCAGTATTTTTCCTTTTTTTGAACTCTTAATTCCTCAAATACCATAGAAATCTATCGGAAAGAGGTGATGTTATGATGAATAGAAAGGCAAAAAAAATCAAAAATTTGCAAAAGTGACCCAGTTAAGTGGATCCCTCGACACCAGACAAAAAATATTAAATTATATTGCATTTCCAATGAGATCCAAGAAACAGGGACCCGTTTACCCCACCTTACCTTACCTGGTAAAATTGGGACCTTAATAAAACTTTCCGAAATATTTTAACTCAAGGGGCCAAACCCGGAGTTTTTTAATCACTTTTATTTTCACTTTCACTTTTCACCGCAGATTTTTTAAACGGAATTCCACTCTTACCTTCATTTCTTTGGTGTTATTGTCTTTGGGTCATTTGTATTTTGACTGAGGCGTCAATCGGCAATTTTTTCAATTTATATAATATTTTGGTTTAATTTGTATTCAGTCCTTTAATAGAAATATGGGCGAAATATCGACAAAAGCGAATGAAGGCCAAAATTTTATTCACGTGTTTTTTAAGTTTTGTTTTAAAAAAAATTAGAAAAAAAAACTTTTTGAAAACAAGCTTTTATAAAATGGACTAGAAAGCATAAAATAATTTTTTGAGTGTTCTGATATCATAATAATAAAAGCGATCTAGTCTGAAGGGCTGATGAAGACAAAAACCATTGTCGAAACGTTACCGATGGATTAAAATGTATATTTTCCAGAACAACAGTGTCCTTATTCCCAATAAATTTACATGTAGTTTATTTTTTAATTTTTAGATTTGTCTATGCATTTCAGCTAGCGCATCAATATTGCAGGAAGTCTTTCCTGTCAATCCCTAAAACTGTTCGTTATTATTATGATCATTATACGCAAGGATTAATTAATTTTGGTCGAGATTGAACAAACTAAAGCCTTACCTCTTCTACGCCCCCCCTCTTTTTTTAGCGGGAGAGCATGTGAAATTAATCAGAAAAACTCGTCATTAAATGGTCAATTTTAAATCCGCCATATTTAATTTTTGTAATCTGATCAAAAATTCATAATCCTCATCCTTAAAAACCCCCAGATACCAATTTTGGTGGAAATCCGACAAACTAAAATTTTACTCCCTCTCCGCCCTCCAGGTTAGGGGTGAGGTAGGCAGTCAATGATACCACATTATTGGATTGTCATCGGAACTATAACGGTATGCGAAATTTGAAGTCAATCGGACACGTGGAAGTCAGTTGAAAGTAATCAGAAAAACTTGACATTAAATCGTCCATTTTGAATCCGCCATATTGAATTTTTATAATCTGATCAAAAATTCGTAATCCCCATCCTCAAAAACCCCTAGATACCAATTTTGGTGAAAATCCAACAAATTAAAATTTTACCCCCTCTCCGCCCTCCAGGTTAGGGGTGAGGTAGGCAGTCAATGATACCACTTTATTGGATTGTCATCGGAACTATAATGGTATGCGAGATTTGAAGTCAATCGAATACGTGGAAGTCAGTTGAAAGTAATCAGAAAAACTTGACATTAAATCGTCCATTTTGAATCCGCCATATTGAATTTTTGTAATCTGATCAAAAATTCGTAATTCTCATCCTCAAAAACCCCCAGATACCAATTTTGGTTGAAATCGGAGAAACTAAAGTTTTACCCCCTCTCCACCTCCCATGTTTGGGGTGAGGTAGGTACCCGATGAAACCATCTTATTGCATTATCATCGGATCTAAGACGCTAAGCGAAATTTGAAGTCAATCGGATGTTTGGAAGTTCTTCAAAAATGAGTTGCAAGAGTTGATTACATACATACATACATACAGGTGAAGTTAAATAAAAGCTTGTAATAATAGAATAGCCAGATAGTTTTTTAAAGTATTTATTTTACGACAGTCTCTTTATTAAATTGCGGCGACCAGTTTCGGGATAGCTCTCATCCTCAGGCCAGACTACAATTAAGAAAACGTTTCTTTTACAAATTTTGTCAAAGATGGTTAATCAATATATTATATTATAGCACTTTTATAAAATTATCCTTAAGAAGCTTATGAACAATTAGTACTAGTTATAAAAAACAAAATCATAAAAAATATTAAAATATAAAACAAGAAAAAAGTTTAAAAAAATAAAAAATACAATGGAAAAACACATCTGAAAAAGATATAACCAAAAGAACCACATATCCAAGAAACAATCTTGAAAAATACAAAAATGACCACCTACCTTACTTTAAATAACAGTCGAAAAATTAAAATAAAATATAATATAATATAATATAATATAATATAATATAATATAATATAATATAATATAATATAATATAATATAATATAATATAATATAATATAATATAATATAATATAATATAATATAATATAATATAATATAATATAATATAATATAATATAATATAATATAATATAATATAATATAATATAATATAATATAATATAATATAATATAATATAATATAATATAATATAATATAATATAATATAATATAATATAATATAATATAATATAATATAATATAATATAATATAATATAATATAATATAATATAATATAATATAATATAATATAATATAATATAATATAATATAATATAATATAATATATTATAATAACATATTTTAATATCTACATCTTGCGCGCAAAAATCGCTTCAAAATTTGGACTTGATATGTTTTATTCACCATGCGTGCTTGTGGTCTGCATGATGAGTATTTTCATTTATTTACTATGGTAAATTCTTCAATCAATGGGTTTTGTTTGTGACCCAGAATCATTAAGTTGGTATTGTTAAATAATTCGTAAATTGGTAACTAAACCAGACGTTTTGGTTTGTTTATTAATCTTGAAAATTAACATTAAATATTTATTTAGCCTGCGCAGCAATGGCTAGAGAAAGTATTATTTTTGACGAATTTTTTTTTTTAGATAACGTCAAAAATGGGTTATTTGGGTGTATTTTGACTTATCTCAGCAATATCGTCGTGATGCCTGTACTAAATCGAATAGTTTTGTTTTGTTTTAAACTATTTTACTAAAACCAATTTTTGTTTGTTTACTAAATTTTATATTCAATATCACCTATATAGACAATTTTAAAATGACAGCAATTAAAACAAACATATATCACTATAAATCACGTGCTAAATCATTTGGATAGTAAGATATTTTGCAAGTGTATGGGACATATCCCTTTTTTTCCTATAACTAACCAGGGCTATCAAAACGGACGGGCGACGATCCTTCACTTTGTTGACGTCACAATATTTGATTTTTTTTAAATAAAGCCGGTTTTGAGATTGTTTTTACTATATTCTTCCAGAAAACATTTTTTTTTAATGTAAAGTAATCCTTAATTTTTCAGAGCCGCTTCATTAGCTCACACTAAGGTTAAATTTAAACCAGAAGCAAATGTGACAAACATAGATGAAACAAAAGAATATATCAGTTGGTATGCGGTACATGGCGGGTAATTTGAATTCACAATAAGGAGTGCTAAAAGATTTTAACCTTTTAATCATCTTGCATCCTTACAAAAGTTTGGTGGAATATCGAAATGGTGTCTGAGAATATTTCACTGAAATTTCGCGGAAATCTGTTGTGCCATTTTAAAAATATTATAAAAAAACGTCTGACCTCCCATAAGATCCAATGTAAAAGTCAGCCCCCCGAGACCAGCTAATTCTTTCTTTCGCTTCTTCGAATCACCGCGTATAATCTGCCAGGATAAACCGCGCGAATGGATGTGTCTGTAGGGGGCGCTAATGGTTACACACCGCCATTCTCACAAATGAATTTCCACTAGTTTTTAGAGATTATACGATATACAAAAGGCAGAAGAACAAGCCGGTTTCAGGGCGGGTAGATCGACTTCTGATCATCTCTTTTGTATAACCCAAGTTATTGAAAAGAAAATGGCATACGGACAAGAGCTGCATCTGCTTTACGTCGATTTGCAGAAGGCATATGATAGTATACCACTAAATCTACTTTGGAAAGCGTTGGAAAACACAAACATAAGCGTACAAATAATTAAGGCCATCAAAGAGTTATACCGCAATAGTAAAGCAAAAGTTAAAATAAAAGCAAAACTAACCAAAGGCTTTCAAGTAAATAAAGGTCTTAAACAAGGTGGCTGTATCTCGCCTGCGCTCTTCAAGATATACTTGGAACAAGTCCTTAAAGTATGAAAGAGAAAATGCCAAAACATGGGACTTCCGTTGGACGAAACCACCTTGTATATTTTATGTTTCGCCGATGATCAGAGAGTAGTGGCTCAGGATTATGACGACCTCGAATATATGACACGAAAACTAATAGAAGAGTACAATAAATTGACTAGAGGTTAATCTCAATAAGACAGATTATATGTGTATCGGTGGAATAAAACAGGATCTAATCTTAAATACCGGGAAGCGAATTCAGTCCTATGATGAGTATAAATACTTAGGTCTAAAAATTACAGCTGACGGAACACTAGACAAAGCTATAAAAGATCGAAACCTACAAGGAAGAAAAACAATAACTTTATTAAATGGAATAATTTGGGACCAAAGTATATCAAAACATAACAAAAAGCCTATATATAACACCATTGTAAAAAGTATTATTACATACGCCTCAGAAGTATGGCCAATCAAGGATAGAATAGAAAAAATGCTTTCCGCTACACAGATGGACTAATGGAGAAGAGCAGCAGGGAAATCAAAAACAGAAAGAGTTACAAATGAAAGAATAAGAGAAATTATGACAGTGGGTGAACGTACTTTAGTGGATGATATAAGAACAAAACAACTGGTGTGGTACGACATGTACATAGAATGAATGATGAAAGACTACTCAAACAAACACTACAATGGAAACCAACTGGCCGAAGAAAACGAGGACGGCCAAGGAGAAGCTGGAGAGAAGGAATAGACAGTGAAATAAGAATAAGAGGCCTAGATGATGAATTATGGGCAAACAGAAACGAGTGGAGATTGGGTATCGGAAAGAACGTTGTGAAACCGATAAATATATATGTATATACGATATACAGCGTTAATGGATGTTTGTGTGTGTGTGTTTGAGGCGCTACACACACATCAACAGACACATGCATAAATAGTCCCTTGGGGTCTGTCGGTTTTTATACGAGGAGGGATTTTCCGCGTAAATTAGCTCTTATATTTTCGCGGCTCTCTTATCCGACAGTTTTATTTTCCTCAGGGCATTTATTTGCTGTACCTAAACCCCGAGGAAATTGGCCATTTTGGGAAAATTTGTAATAAACCCTTCACAACAATGACATAATCCGCAGGTTAGAAGGTGGAGGAATGGTATTCTTTTGGCTCACTTCGAATAGACGCGCGGTATTTAATTTTTGGCAAATGAAAAATATTGTTTGTAATAAACCATGTGATAGGTTTTAATAAATTTAAATTTCTTTTAAATCTGAGGGCACGGCAGTGCCTCGCCAAGTTCGCGCGCCGTAACCATCTTTTCTGGAAACATTTCAGCCGATATTTGACCTACCTAAAACTCTACTTCGGAGTCAAAAAACGTCGAAATTGCCACTCACTCACTGACTCACTCATGTATAGATCATCAATATTCTACTGTACTTCCAGACATGCTACAATGCTGAAATTTGGCAGACTGATAGAAATTATGACCAAACCCCTGGGAAAAATCAAAAAACCCCAAAATTTTAATGTACTCCCCTCCATCGCCCACTTCCAGAAATGCTAGAGAGTTGAGCTTTGGTAGACTGATAGGAACTATTCTATAGGAAAAAATTAAAACACCCCAAAATTCTAATTTACTTCCCTGCCCTATAAATGTAAAGTTAAGTAAAAGTAACATTGCCTACTTCCAGACATGCTAGAGAGCTGAGCTTTGGAAGACCGATGGTAAATATGATAAAGTTATAGAAAAAAATTAAAACACCTCAAAATTCTAATTTACTTCCTTCCCCTATAAATGTAAAGTTATGTAAAAGTAACACTGCTCACTTCCAGAAACGCTAGAGAGCTGAACTTTTTAAGACTGAAAGACAATATGATAAAACTATATGAAAAAATTTAAAAACACCAACATTTTAATTTACTTCCCTCTCCTATAAATGTAAATTTATATAAAACTAACATTGCCCACTTCCAGAAACGCTAGAGAGCTGAGCATTGGAATGCTGATAGAAATTATGATAAAACCATGGGAAAAAATTTAAAAAGTCCAATATTTTCATTTACTCTCCTCCCCTATAAATGTAAAGTTATGTAAAAGTAACATTACCCACTTCCAGAAACGCTAGAGAGCTGAGCATTGGAAGACTAATAGGAACTATGATAAAACTATAGGACACAATTTAAAAACACGACAATTTTAATTTATTTCCCTCTCCTATAAATGTATTTATATAAAACTAACATTGCCCACTTCCAGAAACGCTAGAGAGCTGAGCATTGGAATGCTAATAGAAATTATGATAAAACCATGGGAAAAAATTTATGTCTAATATTTTCATTTACTCTCCTCCCCTATACATGTAAAGTTATGTAAAAGTATCATTGTGCACTTTCAGAAACGCTAGAGAGCTAAGCTTTGGAAGGCTACGATAAAACCATGGAAAAAAATTAAAAAACCTCAAAAATTTAAGTAGGGCATTGCAAAAGGTTTGAACATTATTCCGCATATTTTACTACTTTAAAAATTAAGTATTATCCAATTCCTTTAAAAAAGAAGTGAAATCATAACAAAAACATTTCATGTAAAAAAAGGCCAAGTACGCGAAAATGGCATTCCGTAAAAAGAATTGAGATAAAAGTAAAGTCAAGTTCTCCAATACAAATTTCAAAATAAAAAGTTCTTACTAGTTTGGAAATATTTTTCTAAACTTGGCTATTACGGCTGTAAATGACTCTTAGGCACAGTGCTAAATTGAACATAAGGACGTTTGGCTGTAATAGCAAAGTTTAAAAAACTATTTCCAGACTAGTAAGAACCTTTCATTTTGAAATTTGTATTGGAAAACTTGGCTTTACTTTTATCTCAATTCTTTTTACGGAATGCCATTTTCGCGTACTTGGCCTTTTTTTACATGAAATGTTTTTGTTATGATTAAATTTAAACTTTATAAATTAAACGCAACTCTCGAAGGAATGGGAGTGTGTACCTTACACCCAGAATGAAGCTTAGAAATGTCCATCTACATATGCTGAGATTGTAAAACTGCACTGTTTGCTCTAAGATTGGTCAGAGTAAGCTTTGAACTTGTAGCTGAGTAAAGGGATGTACTTAAAACCCTGATAGGACACAACAAGGTTGATCTCCTCTGGGTCCCAGAATATGAGGGCATTCTTGGAAGCGAGGAGCCTTAGCTGACCCAGTGGGGCCTCAACCCATGTTGAGCATTACAGAGTATCTTGTCATGACGACCCTAAAACGTGACTTAAACAGGTGCTTCCAGACTCTCTGTGAAGAGACGGAAGAAACGAGGCAGGCCAATCTCCTCATTGGGGAGGTGAGCGCCCCCAGGGCGAGGTGTTTTCTTACACTTGGGAAACTGGCGATAGGGCCTTTAACAGGAGACTGTCGGTCACTTTGGTAAACACCTCAGCTGGTACTTGTTAAACACTCAAAGTCTCGATGATTTATGGAAGATGAAGAATCCCCTTTACACGTCTTAACTGGAAACATGTGTGCTTAGCCCTAGCGGTACCAGAAAGTTTTAATCCTGAAAGATCACCTCCTTTGCTAAGGCAGCGGGTTTTCAGAGCTAAAACAGTGGGTTGTGACAAAACTTTATTAATTTATTTATTTAACGGAACAAAGTAACAATTTAACTCTTTGTTTGGGGTAAAACCATTTGTTTTGGCCGAATCCACCCTAAATGCACCATGTATTAATTTACAAATAAGGATTTTTTTCAAGAAAAAACAAGGTTACTTTGTTTTCAATTTAATCTGTACAACTTCAGATTATATTCTTAATCTGTACAACTTAAGATTATCTCGTGTATACTAGCTAAATATTTTCAATATTATCAGAGAGTAGCTCTCAGTTACTCTGTGACTCTTAAAAATATGTCCATTTGGGATACATACTTAAATATACGAGTACACTATGGTTCAAAGTTTTAGGAGTAATTGGTAACATAACATATGTAGTATGCAAGAAAAAAGGATAGAAGACCCATTTCCTATAACTGTGCTCTGTGCGCTTGGATAAAGTAGAGGGGAGAGGTCACGATGTGTTCCCCTACTTCCCCACTACCAGCCCGAATACTGGCCTAAAAGAATAACACGGATCACCTCTCAAGACACCGCCCAAAATATATTTATCTCTTTTTCTTCTCTCTTACACGCACGAAGCAGTCCATGGATTCTAAAGCTTTTTACCAATCTGTATAGGTATATAAACACGTACTCCTAAAAGTTGGCGGCAATAAGGCTCTATATTAAGTATCTGTCAACGTCATATCAAAGCTTTTACATTTACAGACGAAAATGGTGCTTTGAGAGGTTAGGTACTAAGAAGCAACTAAAGTTGCATTTTTGATGGAAAAATATGTTGAGCTGCGGATTTTATTTTTTATTACCTTATTCCAAAAAGACCATCGCTCTTCTCGGACCTTAATCTTTTTTTATAGACTGTCTTTACAGAATGACCAAAACTAAAAAAAGAAAAAATATACCTATCCAGCAGTTAATATAATTGTTTTCTTTAAAGGATGACTAGTGGGAATCTTGCATGAGACACCCGACGTACTTTCCTGACAGAGCTATTTCTCCTCTACCAGGAAGGCCCCGGTAGTGTCGAATTCCTATCTTGAACAATGTGACCATCGACATCACATGCTTTGACCAATAGCAAACTCTGAACGGCCGAGTGTTACGAAAGCCCTACCAAGTCCACTTTCAATCCCTGACTTCGCATGCGCAAATCTACCAATATTATTTACCACATGTATTAGAATAGATGAATACAGGGTGATTTTCACATGAATGATTCTAACCACATGAAAATAGAGAAGTTTCAAAAACCTAACCTAATAAAACGAAATCAAATGTAACCGAACCGAACCAAAGCAAACTGAACCAATAATTTAAAAAAAAACTTTCCTGACTTTCTGCCCGGGATCCTAGAGGATGTGAATCCAAACCGAACCAAACCGAACCTAACTAAACTGAACCAAACCTAACCTAACCAAAATAAACTACAACACGTACTGCTAATTAGGTTTAGTTGGGTAGGGTTAGGTTTGGATAGGTTCGGTTCGGTACGGTCCGGTTCGGATTCACATCCTCTAGGATCCCGGGTAGGAAGTCAGGAAAGTTTTTTTTTTGAAAAAAAATATTGGTTTAGTTTGCTTTGGTTCGGTTCGGTTAGATCTGATTAGGTTTCGTTAGGTTTTTGAAACTTTCTATTTTCATGTGGTTAGAATCATTCAAGTAAAAATCACCCTGTACATCTATTCTAATACATGAGGTAAATAATATTGGTGGATCTACGCATGCGAAGTCAGGGATTGGAAGTGGACTTGGTAGGGCTAGCGTCTTGTCTCTTGAGAGTTAGTGAATTTTACGCGTTTGAAGTGAAATCTGTTCTCCTGCTCCGTATCGACTGAACGTTACGTGGTCGGATCCTAGAAGAAGCTTGCGCAATGGAGGTCTTTTCGCATAGCACGTGGCGGCTCGGAGCTAATTTAAAGCTTACCGTTGGCTAAAGCATGTGGTGGGAACATATCACATCGTTCAAGACCCAGAATAGCTACCCCGGCCGCAAGCCACAGTCACTGCACCGGGCCTCTTCACTAATCGTTGCTAGGGTTGCCAGAAGCCACGATTTAGTAGTGATTACCACGCTTTTTCACTTGCTGTTACGCGCCACGCCAAATTACCCAATTGCCACACTTTTTAAATTCATCACGGAATATTGAGGAGAACGCAATAATAATTGTTTAACCCGACAACGCTGTAAAGTAAGTTATACAAAACAATGCGGATACAGCAAGTAACTTCCGAGGCAAATTTAAATTCGCAGACGCGAATTTTCAAGTGCGCATGCATGTGTTTTGTCACGTAGGCACCCAGCTGCTCTGTGGCTAGGCGCCAAATTTGTTGTTTATTTACATTTTGCGGTGTTTTGCGTTTGTCGTGTAAAATTATATTTTTTTCTGTCAAAAATGGGAAATAATTAACGTAAAACATTTGCGGTTTATGGAAAAATATCCGGAAGAAGCAAGAGTGGCATTCCATAGGTAAGTACTTGAATTTTTCTTTATTTGTTAATAAATTTAATCGGGGTTTATAGATGTTAATTTGGGAAAAAAACCTCTGTTAAGTTCTCGTTGAAACATACTGTTTCGCTAGTTACAGCTTAAATAGTAAGGCAAAAATTCGCGAAAATATTGCAATCTAAATTTATTACCAAATCAGTCAGACAGACATCAGAAAGTTATTAATGATGTTATGACAGCACTATTTTATACGTGAGAAATTTTCAAACACAATAATTATAGATTAAAAGAAAGCCTGATAGAATCAGAGTCACGTAGATCAATATGACAAAATAGATGTAATAGGCATATTAAGCCATATTCAAACGCATCTTATTATACTACCGTTTAATATAGTTACGCATCTAGTTTTGCCGAAGAATTTTAACATATGTGTTTGAATTATTAAATGGGTGAGAAGGAGTACTCCCTCAAAATCGGGAAAAGTCAAACTGCGCATGCGATCTCACTTTATTTACGCATCGCATCTCTATTGGTCCTGACGTGGGGAAATGGTCATTCTCACTCTCACTTGTTTCAAGAATCCATACACTAATAAGCCCAGATCATTCGGGATGCCTTCAGCGACGGCGAAAGCCAAACTAAAACTTCATTCAGACAGGGCTATCAAAATGGACAGGCCACGATTTGCCATTTTGTTGACGTCACAATCGAAGGCCTGATTTTTTTATGCTATACAACGAGTCGCAATATGGTAGGGCCATAGAGATATAAAAAAACCACACCCTGAGTTAAAATTCGGAAAATCGTCATTTAGCGAATTTTAGGGTAGGGAATCCCATAAGGTCAAAATGGCTAAATTTTGAAAATTCATATTTTAAAAACTATACAGTTTATCAACAAAGCACCGAGTTGCAGTATGGTAGGGCCATAAAGATGCGAAAAAACAACACCTTGAGTAAAAATTCGGAAATTCATCATTTAGCGAATTTTAGGGTAGGGAATCCCATAAGACCAAAATGGCCAAATTTTGAAAATTCATATTCTAAAAACTATACAGTTTATCAATAAAAGCACCGAGTTGCAGTATGGTAGGGCCATAGAGATGCGAAAAAAACCACACCCTTAGTTAAAATTCGGAAAATCGTCATTTAGCGAATTTTAGGGTAGGGAATCCCATAGGACCAAAATGGCCAAACTTTGAAAATTCATATTTTAAAAACTATACAGTTTATCAACAAAAGCACCGAGTTGCAGTATGGTAGGTCCATAGAGATGCGAAAAAACCACACCCTTATTTAAAATTCGGAAAATCGTCATTTAGCGAATTTTAGGGTAGGGAATCCCATAAGACCAAAATGGCCAAACTTTGAAAATTCATATTCTAAAAACTATACAGTTTATGAACAAAAGCACCGAGTTCCAGTATGGTAGGGCCACAAAGAGGCGAAAAAATCACACCCTGAGTTAAAATTGTGTTCCACTAAAATTTGAGGCAAACACCCAGTGACTTAAAATTACGTAGTTTTAAGAATTTTTCCACAACTTTCCCACAGGACACGATTGTTGACTATAAACTACTCAACTATTTACATTTTTGTAAAACATTGCAAAAAGGAACACCGGGTTTCTATGTAGTAAAACAAATTTACATTAAAGTTTGTAATTAATTATATACGCCCGCTACAATATTGCTAAACCAAAAGCCACACACAAATCCTGTTCAATGTAAACTCGGTCGGAAAATCAAAATGATAATTAAGCCTTTGTTATAAAATGCTTAACTTGTTACAGGGTGATGTTTTTAACACAAAAAAATATAATCACTTTACATTTTAAACACAAATACAGTGAAACCTCCTATAAGCGGACACTCACGGTTCCGTCGATTTTTTCCGCTTGTTGGAGGTGTCTGCTTAAGAGAGAGACAGTGGCGGATCCAGGGGGGGGGGCACTAGGGGCACTTGCCCCCCCCCGAGAATTTTTTGAATATACAAAAAATGAGTAAAAAGTAAGGTTTTTGCTAATAAAAATTCAAAATAAATATTGTACTTTTTAGTTCTCACTAATTTAATAAAATATATACCGTTTTCTAACAACAGAGAATTTCACCTAAACCCCCACCACCCCCCCCCCCCCCCGAGAAGCACCTCTGGATCCGCCCTTGGAGAGAAAATTGCTAAATTTAAATATATATTTATTATTAAACGTATATGGTTGTATTCCCACATAGCACAAAAATCACATCAACCTTAAATTCACGTGAATAAAAATAACAAAGTTTTTTTTACGTGAAAACAACCTCATACCATGTAATATTTATTTTGTTAAATCTAAATGCTTAAAGATAACTTAAAAACAAGGAGAAATCAAGCTATAAAAATGTACTTTTTGCTGAAGATTCTGGTACTGTATATATAACGTGTTTTTTACCCTCGTTATTTTCATGTACCAAATTCACACTTGAAAAGTCCTCCACAACATGTTCTAAAACGCCACTAGATTAAGATTTCTTAAACCTACTGACTTTCTGCGTCTTTTTTGGTCACGTTTTTTTAATAACATTTTTTTAACTTAAAAGAGACGCGATAGGAAGTTAAAAGTTCACTAGTTTAAGACTACAACATTTCAAGACAATTTTAGAGATGGCGCTCAAGGCAAGACAAAATATCTATGTATCTATCTATATACATTATTTTTTTTTAAAATCTAAACAAGATTTATGAACAGTAAATACTTTCACAGAATATTAATGTGTCTTCATTCAGATTAATAACAGATGCGTCGTGATCGTGGATCAGGGATCAGTCCCTTAACAGGTTTTTGGAGTTTAGAGGCCAAAGCACTGCCTGATAGATTTCGTCAAAGTGAAAAATTCCGACTATAGGTGGCGATGCTGCTAGTACAATCTCAAAAATATTCGGTAGAAAAGCCATGCAAGTCCCGTTTTAAAATTGGTGTAGAAAAGGCGTGAAACTAATGTGATTTTAACGTTGATAAAAATCACTTGAAACTAACGTATAAACATTGCTGTCTTAATTTGATAAAGGCGTTATTAAAACGCAGTTTTTGCAACGTTATTTTTTATAACGTTAATGAATGACCTATTAAGCTTGTTTTCATATATGAAATAAACGTTTTTTTCTAGCAGCTTTTAAAATCAACGTTTTTTTTTCTCACGCCTTTTTACGTGTTAAACATGTGATTGTGCTATGTGGGTTCCTTATAATAAAACTTGTCCGCCTAAAGGGAGTGTCCGCTTAATAGAGGTGTCCGCAAGGAGAGGTTTCACTGTATACCACAAAAAGTTCTATGAATATTTTTTAGTAAAATAGAAATATGATCTACACATCTTCGTTGAAAGCCTCTGTATATATTTTATTTTGACATGTTTTGGGTTTTATTACACTTCAATTTCATATTTTATTAAAACAATCTAATTGTATTATAACTAATCAATAACGTAATGCAATATTCCTGATTTCGAATAAAAGCGATAAAACACTTTTTATACGTGTACAGGATAGAGTCAAAGTTTATACAATTAAAATATTAAGTTGCTGCACTTGAGCCCGCGGCCGACATCAAACGCCGAATCGCCCACCTGTCTTGCAGCGGGTGATGGCTGGTGGATCTTTGAGCCGGCGGCCGACATCAAACGCCGAATCGCACACCTGTTTTGCAGTTACGACCAGCGACAGCCTACGTTGACACGCGCTTGATCTCTATTTTTTCATTGTGTAAACTCTGATAGAGTGTTCTACTGAAATAAATGTCACTTCGCCTTTTCTCCTTATTAAGTTTAAGGGAAGTTTGAAAAAGTAATACCATGTACGGTTCGGTTCTTTTATATATTTTGTATGTGAAAACTGTCAAATGCCATTCCAAATGCCAAAGATTCAAAAAATTCTACAAATATTGACCTAATTGCTACAGCACCGATAGTCAATAGATGGCGTTACGCACTTTTTATAGGTATTTGGGTCTGGTTACAGGTGGGCCTATTTATGGTATGCTGTTCTCCACTGATGACGTAAAAGACACAGAAACGTACGCCTGGAGATGTTACCTGTAGTAGGTTAGAAAACTAACCAGAAACGAATCCCTCTACTTCCTCTCTCTCTCCCTCTCTCTCTAGCGCATGAATATAACAAAACTCTATAGTGACCTTAGTTGTGTTGACCTCTTTATAAAAATCAAATTAAATAGAGAACAGTACTTACTAAGCGTGTCTTAGAGCAAACTAATATCAATCATACATACATAAAAGCCATAAAATAACTATACAAATGGTCAAAGTCTAAAATTAAAATTGGAAATCGACTTTCAAAAGAATTCCTGGTAACGAAAGGCTTAAGACAGGGATGTTTTATCTCTCCAACTCTTTTTAAAATATATATCGCAGTAGCTCTAAAAAACTGAAACGTAAAATACACGGCATGGGAATACAACTTAACGACCGATTTAGCTAATGACAAAGAAGACATGGAGTATATGATGAGAAAACGGACGAATACCAAAAGTGAGGGTTAACAGTGAACGTGGACAAGACCCAGTACATATATATTGGAAACGAATCAAGTGAGAACTAGACAATGGACAAACAATATCTCCATGCAATGAGTATCTATACTTGGTGGTAGAGAACTGAAAAAAGAATAGTAAAAGCAGAAAAGGTTATTGGATGCCTTAACAGTATTTTATGGAGCAGAAAGATAAAAAGAATATAAAATTTAACATATATGAAACAATGGTGAAAAGCACGCTATTATTTGGAATAGAGACTTGTCGCGTAAAACAAAAATACAAAACAAAGACGAAAAGTGTCGAAATGGATGCAATAAGAAGATCAATAAGAAAATCTAGAACAGATCATATTTATAAGAAATAAGATCATAAAAGAAATAATCGAAATCGAGGGAAGCATAACGGATGACATCACTAAATGACAACTGATATGGTACCGCCGCGCCATGTCCAACAAATGAACGGCTAAAGATTACCAAAGCAGATCCTAGAATGTCAACCAATAGGGCGCAAAAAAAGAGGTCGTCCGAGACTAGAATGGCAACAGTCAATCCAAAAATCAATAAGTCAAAAAAACCTGACAGAAATTGATTCCAGGGGGTCGATTTTGACCACAACTTGTTAAATCTCTCATTCGAGATTTAACAGCGGTACAATCTCTAGTACAATCTCTAGTAGTCAGCTTGGCCATGGAAATTTTAAAACTTGAATTGTTGCTAAAATACAGACTTTTATTTACCTTTTTCTATGTTTTTACATACCTTTATGGATTTTCCCATATAATTTGGCCCCACAAGTTTCCTTTTATCACTATTTTCCTAATTTTTCGCGATTTGCCGTGATTGTATTTCATTGTTTTTACTTTAGAACTGTCACTTTTCTGATTTAACAAACACAGGGTAGGATTTATTAATTTTTAATTTTAAATTTACCTATATTTTATTATTATTAAATTAATAGCAACTTCACGCAATTTTTTCCTATTTCCTATTTTTGTTTGATTATAACTTTTTTAAACTTTTCCAACTAGGTGGTTAGTATACAATTCAACTTTATTAAAAAAATACATAAAATGGCGAATCCGAAATGGCGGATTTTCCCATTTATGAACCGATTTGCATCAAACTCGGAACTGAGATTTTTCAGGTCGCTGATTATTATTTTTAACTTAAATTTATAAAAATCAAAAGGGCGGACTTTCCCATTTATGAACCAATATGCATCAAATTCGAAACTTTGCGGTGTTTCAGGTCGCTGAATATGATTTCTAACTTAAACATTAAAAAAATCAAAATGGCGGTCCCACAATGGCGCACTTTCTTATATATAAAACGATTTGCATCAAACTTGGAATTTTGAGATCTTTTAGGTCGCTGATTATTATTTTTAACTTAAATTTATAAAAATCGAAATGGCGGATCCAAAATGGCGGACTTTCCCATTTATGAACCAATATGCATCAACTCGGAACTTTGGGGTGTTTAAGGTCGCTGATTATTATTTTTAACTTAACTTTGTAAAAATCAAAATAGCAGATCCAAAATGGCGGACTTTCCCATTTATGAACCAATATACATCAAACTCGGAACTTTGGGGTGTTTAAGGTCGCTGATTATTATTTTTAACTTAAATTTATAAAAATCAAAATAGCGGATTCAAAATGGCAGACTTTCCCATTTATGAACAATATCCATCAAATTCGAAACTTTGGAGTGTTCTTGGTCGCTGATTATGATTTCTAACTTAAACTTTAAAAAAATCAAAATGGCGGATCCAAAATGGCGGACTTTCCCATTTATGAACCAATATGCATCAAACTCGGAACTTTGGGGTGTTTAAGGTCGCTGATTACTATTTTTAACTTAAATTTATAAAAAATCAAAATAGCGGATCCAAAATGGCGGACTTTCCCATTTATGAACCAATATCCATCAAATTTGAAACTTTGGAGCGTTCCAGGTCGCTGATTGATTATGATTTCTAACTTAAACTTTTAAAAAATCAAAATGGCGGATCCAAAATGGCGGACTTTCCCATTTATGAACCGATTGGCATCAAACTCGGAACTTTGAGATCTTTCAGGTCGCTGATTATTATTTTTAACTTAAATTAAAAAAATAAAAAGCGTACTTACTGCAGTTTTACCTAAACTGCACAAGAATGAAACCTTGCCATTGTGGATTCGCCATTTTGATTTGTTTTAACTTTAAGTTAGAACTCATAATCAGAGACCTGAAACAACCCAAAGTTCCGAATTTAATGCATATTGGTTCAAAAATGGGAAAATCCGCCATTTTGATTTTTTTTAAAAGTTTAAGTTAGAATCATATTCACCGAGCTGAAACACCCCAAAGTTCCGAATTTGATGCATAATGAGAAAGTCCGCCAAATGAGAAAGTCCGCCATTTTGGATCCGCGATTTTGATTTTTTTAAAGTTTGAGATATAAATCATAATCAGCAACCTGGAACACTCTAAAGTTTCGAATTGGATGAATATTGGTTCATAAATGGGAAAGTCCGCCACTTTGGATCCGCTATTTTGATTTTTATAAATTTAAGTTAAAACTAATAATCAGCGACCTTAAAACACCCCAAAGTTCCGAGTTTGATGCATATTGGTTCATAAATGGGAAAGTCCGCAATTTTGGATCTGCAATTTTGATTTTTTTAAAGTTTGAGATAGAAATCATAATCAGCGACCTGGAACACTCCAAAGTTTCGAATTTGATGGATATTGGTTCATAAATGGGAAATTTCACCATTTTGGATCCGCTATTTTGATTTGCATAAATTTAAGTTAAAAATAATATTCAGCGACCTTAAACACCCCAAAGTTCCGAGTTTGATGCATATTGGTTCATAAATGGGAAAGTCCGCCATTTTGGATCCGTCATTTTGATTTTTTTAAAGTTTAAGTTAGAAATCATAATCAGGGACCTTGAACACGCCAAAATTTCGAATTTGATGGATATTGATTCATAAATGGGAAACTCCGCCATTTTGGATCCGCTATTTTGATTTTTATAAATTTAAGTTAAAAATAATAATCAGCGACCTTAAACACCCAAAGTTTCGAGTTTGATGCATATTGGTTCATAAATGGGAAAGTCCGCCATTTTGGATCCGCAATTTTGATTTTTTTAAAGTTTGAGATAGAAATCATAATCAGCGACCTGGAACACGCCAAAGTTTCGAATTTAATGGATATTGGTTCATAAATGGGAAATTCCACCATTTTGGATCCGCTATTTTGATTTGTGTAAATTTAAGTTAAAAATAATAATCAGCGACCTTAAACACCCCAAAGTTCCGAGTTTGATGCATATTGGTTCATAAATGGGAAAGTCCGCCATTTTGATTTTTTAAAAGTTTAAGTTAGAGATCATGATCATAATCAGCGACCTGGAACACTTCAAAGTTTCGAATTTGATGGATATTGGTTCAGAAATGGAAAAGTCCGCCATTTTGGATCCGGTATTTTGATTTTTATTAATTTAAGTTAAAAATAATAATCAGCGACCTTAAACATCCGAAAGTTCCGAGTTTGATGCATATTGGTTCATAAATGGGAAAGTCCGCCATTTTGGATCCGCCATTTTGATTTTAAAAATTTAAGTAAAAAATAATAATCAGCGACCTGAAAGATCTCAAAGTTCCGAGTTTGATGCAAATCGGATCATAAATGGGAAAATCCGCCATTTCGGATTCGCGGATAATGTATTTTTTTAATTAAAAAAAGTTGAATTGTATACTAACCACCTATTTGGAAAATGTTTGAAAAAAGTTATAATCAAACAAATAAAAAAAAAATTGGAAAAAATTGCGTGAAGTTGCTATTAATTTAATAAAAATTTACCTATATTTATAATTAAAAAATAATAAATCCTACCCTGTGTTTGTTAAATCAGAAAAGTGACAGTTCTAAAGTAAAAACAATGAAATACAATCACGGAAAATCGCGAAAAATTCGGAAAATATTGATAAAGGGAAACTTGTGGGGCCAAATTATATAGGAAAATTTAAAAAGGTATGTAAAAACATAGAAAAAAGTAAATAAAAGTCTGTATTTTAGCCACAATTCAAGTTTTAAAATTTCCATGGCCAAGCTGACTACTAGAGATTGTACTAGAGATTGTACCTATGTTAAATCTCCAATATGAGATTTAACAAGTTGTGGTCAAAATCGACCCCCAGGATCAAAGGAGGTGCAGAATAATAGGCGTCGGACAAAGTAGAAATTTTTTCTAAACCGTCATAGTAGTACCTACTAAGCTTTAAAGTTATTTTTAAAAACTTATTCTTATAAGTTCTTGCTTCTTCTTAAATTTTTACGCAGATATAATTACATTGTTTTTCAGTAGGCGATTTAAAAAAACCCTTGAGAATAACCTCGAGAAAAACTAACAGCCGAGGGGTGGCTCGCTTGCCGATTTTTGTACACAAAGGTATTTTCCAGTATTACCTCAAATTTCGATGGTATTTCCTAGTATTTCCCAACCAGTTCCTGGCATTTCCTAATATATTTCCCAGTATTTCCCAGTATTTCCTGGTATTTGCCCTAACCTGTACACCAAAAGGAAATACCGAGCTACCCCTCGCTACTAGCATTATTTAAAAAAACAGACAGTGCTTATAGGTAATGCCAGTAATGGAGATGTAACTAAAATACAAAATAAAAATATTTTCGAGCATTTTTACCCAAAACATCTCACGATTTTATTACCTAGCGTAAAAGCTTTATGCAGAGCGTATCAAAAATTTACAAAGATTAACGATGTTAATTTTTTCCCTCAAAGTTTTAAATTTCCTTCATCCGTTAGGGTTAGCGTGTATGTTTTTTTTTTCAGCCTGTTGTTTACATTGAAACAGGGGGTCGATTTCATGCACAATTGACCGCCAATCTCTGACTTTGAACAAGAGATTGATCAAAGGCCAATCTCCAAAGTATCTAGTAAGCTAGGAAAAATTTTAATTTATTATTATAGGGACATTATTGAATTTTTTCCAACATTTTGTATATTTTTACATACCTTTATCCTTTTTGCTTCAGAATATGTCCCCAAAAGGTCCCTTTTCCAGCAATTATACGAGTTTTTCTTGTTTTTCCGACATTGACTTTCATTGTTTTTTTCTTTAAACTGTCAAATGTTAGATTGAACAGAGACAGGAGGGGTTTAAGATATTTTTATTATATTTGCACCTAGTAGATATATCAGTATTCTAATGTTATTAATAAATTAATTTCATTGTTTGTAAATCTAAAAATTTTACTATTTTAAATAAATTTTAGTTTGGTTAGGAAGTTGTTTAAGTTGGACTACTATATTTTACGCAAACCGGAAAATGCATGTCTTTGGCACATCTACGTGTCGGGGTCGTCCATAAATTACCAACGAAACACGTCGAAAATTGGAGATGTTCAAGAAAATTTTAGGAAAAATTATGAGTTACGGGTTAGGGTAGCTGGTTTTATATATACAGGGTGTCCCAGATAAAAGCAACTACATGGGGTCTTATGAAGATTTCGGAATCGGTAAGAAAAAAAAGTTGCGCCATTTCGAGCCCAACTAGATTTTGTACCGATGTTAAAATATCTACAGGGGTTTTCAAAATATCAAGGAAAAACTAGAAATTATGTTTTTCAAAAACACACAATTTTTAGTTTTTGCTCAATATTTTAAAAACCCCTTGGAATATTTTTAATTTCGATGCAACATCTGATTGGGCGCGAAATAGCGCAACTTTTATCTCATTTAACCAAACTTTTATTTCTTACTGTTTCCGAAATCCCCATAAGACCCCATGTAGTTGCTTTTATCTGGGACAACCTGTATATATATTTTTCTTTTTTCGTAAATCGCAATGTTTCCGATAAAGTTATAAAAGTCAGATATATGGTGGGGATTGCCTTAAACGAATAAATGAAGTTTTCTTGGTGGGAAAAGTCCCATGCACTGAGGCCACCTTGCTTGGCCCGTTGTAGTTGTAGTCCACTATCCACCATTTTAGCCTCGAATTTACGCGCTAGTTGCTCTAAATATGCACTCTAATGCTTTTCAAGAGTTAGCATTTTTAGCTCACACTACTACTAGAGTCCCTGTATGTGACAGATATTGGCAGAATATCTGTCACATACAGGGACTCTAACTACTACTATACAGTGATGACTAGATAATCCGTACACGCGATTTTCCGGATGCTTCGGTAGTCCGGATAGCCTCAGCAGTCCATAGAGGTATTCGGTTATCCGGATTTTAATTAATTCAATAATCCGGACTCGCGTTTTTTCCAGAAAATACTTTATAATTCACATAATAATGCAGGTTTTAACATTTCATCTGGCTGGTTTGATGCGGCGTGTGGTGTTAAAGGCCGCATTCAGAAGTTCTCAAATAGCTTTTCGGGCAAGGGCAAAGTTATAGGACACGGTCGTGTCTAGAATTGGTCGAATCAAAAGGAAAAATAAAACTTTAACCACAAAAAAGTCAGAGATTGTTAACTCTATAAAGATTTACGACTGTGTGCAAAGTTCGAGTTTCGTAGCTCATTCCGAATTAGAGTTTTAGATAGGTCAAATATGGGCTTAAATGTTTCAAGAAAAGATGGTACAGCCATTTCCGCGCGAACTTGGCCGGGCACTACTGTGTCCCCAGATAATAGTTCCTATTAGCCATCCAAAGCTCAGCTCTCTAGCGTTTCTGAAAATGGGCAATGTTACTTTCACATAACTTTACATTTATAGGGGAGGGAAGTAATTAAAACCTTGTGGTTTTTAATTTTTTTCTGTCAGTCCGTCCAAAGCTCGGCTCTCTAGCGTTTCTGTAAGTGGAGATTGTTACTTTTACATAACTTTACATTTATAGGGCAGGGAAGTTAATTAAAATTTGGGGTTTTTAATTTCTTTTATAGTTTTATCATAGTTCCTATCGGCCTTCAAAGCTCAGCTCTCTACCGTTTCTGGAAGTGGGCAATGTTACTTTTAAATAACTTTACATTTATAGGGGAGGGGAACAAATTTAAAGTTTGGGGTTTTTTAATTTTTTCCCATGGTTTCATCATAGGTCCTTTCAGCCATCCAAAGCTCAGCTCCTTAGCGTTTCTGGAAGTGTGCAATGTAAATTAAAATTTTGGTGTTTTTAAATTTTTTCCTGTAGTTTTATTATGGTGCCTTTTAGTCTTAAAAAGCTCAGCTCTCTGGCGTTTCTGGAAGTGGGATAGCATAGGGGAGGGAAGTAAATTAGATTTTTGGGGTCTTTTAATTTTTTCCATAGTTTTATCATAGTTACAATCGGCCTTCTAAAGCTCAGCTCTTTAGCGTTTCTGGAAGTGGGCAGTGTTAATTTTACATAACTTTCCATTTATAGGGGAGGGAAGTAAATTATAATTTTGGTGTTTTTACATTTTTTTCTATAGTTTTATCATAGTTCCTATCAGACGGCCAAAGCTCAGCTCTCTAGCATTTCTTTTACATAACTTTACATGTATAGGGGAGGGGAGGAAATTAGAATTCTGGGCTTTGGTCATAATTTCTATCAGTATGGCAAATTTCAGCTTTGTAGCATGTCTGGAAGTACAGTAGAATTTTGATGATCTATACATCAGTGAGCGAGTGAGTGGCAATTTCGACGTTATTTAAAATTTCGTAACTACTTGACTACTTTATGGGAATTCCATGAAACTTGGTTGTTAACTCCATGAAGATCTACGACTGTGCAAAGTTTGAGATTCGTAGCTCATTCCGAAGTAGAGTTTTAGATAGGTCAAATATCGGCTGAAACGTTTCAAGAAAAGATGTACGGCGCGCGAACTTGGCGAGGCACTGCCGTGCCCTCAGATATAAAAAAAAAATCAAAAATATCAAAAAATTAAGATTTTAATGTTATATATCAAACACTAAGTAATAAAATAAATTTAATTTGACAGTTGAATTTCTAATAAAAAATTAAATTTTCGTAAATTAAAAAGTTAAACCCCTCGTAGTTTAAACGCGGCCATATGTATTAAAAACCGGCTTTGATATTTGAAAACGTCTCGAAAATCAAGCTAGAAATACCTAAAATCCCCAAAAAACATCGAAATTGGCCTAACCTGTAGAAGTCATGTTTAAATTTGTCACAAAATACATTAGGGACTTATTGGAGTAAAGCAAGGCAGAAAGCGCGAATTTGAGGAGGGTAACGGAGTAATTCCCCCCTCTAAAAAAATAAATGCACAAATATTTTTTCCGTCGACCATTACCCCCCCTAAATTTAGGTAAAAATTCGCGCTTGCCAGGCAGTAATAGTACCAAGCAATAGTTTGACAATTTTACATTAAACGATTTAATTTAAAGGCCACCAAAAAAACAAATTGGACAAATTCCAAAATGAAAAAATGGTTAATATCATATCTCGAACCTTGTTTTTAGTCTAACAAAAAACACAGTTAAGCATTTTCGTATAAAATTTTGTTGGCTATAATTTTTGTTTCAAACTTTGTACAAAAACCAAGTTATTTAAGAGAATTCGTGCGCCATTTTTTTTAAAAAGCGGCGAGAGCAGGCATCGCTCTATAATTGTGCCAAGCTTCGGACCTTTTGCACCAAAACGTCATATTATATGGTTAAACTACTTAACTAATTTCAAGTCTTGCCCATAGGAAAGTGTCTGAATAGCTGTCAAAAATTTATTATATTACAAAATCAAGTCCAGTTAAATAAAACCGTTAAAAACTACCAGCCAGAATAAGCAAAAAAATGTAAGAAGACTAGCAAAATTAGTCAAATTATTTCAATAAGATAAAAAATACAATAATAATCCTTTACAAAGCCCCTCTTAAAATATCAGACCCAGGCATTCGTTTCTGAGAATTCTATTAGATATTCCAAGGGTAAAAAAAGCAGGTACAAATTACATATAACAAAGAAACCCGTAGCGTCTAAAATCTAATCTGCAATGTTGCCAAATTTCTAAGGCCGCTGCGATGCGGTTTTAATACGCAGAATACGTTTTATACCACCGAGGTGACTCAGTGGACCATTTAGTTACAGTAAAAGCGACGTTAGCGCCACCGGTAGATACGCGAACTACACGGCCAAAAAGTAGCTATATATACCATTTTGTCACCTCAGAACAAAATTTTGCACACAGCTTGCTGAGTGTGTTAGGAATCGTCCCTGAAATTTTTATTGAAAAACGTTGTCACCTCAAAAAAGTGAGGTACTAAAGTTATATATGAGGTGACACCGTAGTTTATATACTTTGTTTTGAGGTGGCTAAGTACCCTTTATCAACTAGGATGCCTAGAAAACATTCGTTAACATCATTCGTAGTCGCTAAAATAAAACAACCAAATTCTATTATATTTGTTTATCAGATGGCGACGATATTTAAATTTTTTGAAAAACATAATTTCTAGTTTTTCCTTGATATTTTGAAAACCCCTGTAGATAATTTTAACATCGGTACAAAATCTAGTTGTGCTCGAAATGGCGCAACTTTTTTTTCTTACCGATTCCGAATTCTCCATAAGGCCCCATGTAGTTGTTTTTTTTCCGGGACACCCTGTATATATAAAACCAGCTACCCTAACCCGTAACTCATAATTTTTCCTAAAATTTTCTTGAACCTTTCCAATGTTCGACGTGTTTTGTAGGTAATTTATGGACGACCCCGACACGTAGATGTGCCAAAGACAGCATTTTCCGGTTTGCGTACAAGATAGTAGTCCAATTTAAACAACTTCCTAACCTAACTAAAATTTATTTAAAATAGTAAATTTTGAAATTTACAAAGAGTGGAATTAGTTTATTAATAACATTAGAATACTCCTATATCTACTAGGTGCAAATATAATAAAAATATATTAAACCCCTCCTGTCTCTGTTCAATCTAACATTTGACAGTTTAAAGAAAAAAATAATGAAAGTCAATGTCGGAAAAACAAGAAAAACTCGTATAATTGCTGGAAAACGGACCTTTTGGGGACATATTCTGAAGCAAAAAGGATAAAGGTATGTAAAAATATACAAAATGTTGGAAAAAATTCAATAATGTCCCTATAATAATAGATTAAAATTTTTCCTAGCTTACTAGATACTTTGGAGATTGGCCTTTGATCAATCTCTTGTTCAAAGTCAGAGATTGACCGGTCAATTGTGCATGAAATCGACCCCCAGTACGTTTAAAGGGTGCAGGGCAAAAAAAACTTGCACTAAATTGAGTAGGTACTTTTTGATCAATTTTTAAACATTAATATAAATAAATGGATCCATGACGGATCTGATACCTTCCTAGCTAGCCTATTTGCACACTTCAAGTGAAGCCATGATATTATATCAGCCTTGCAAACAGTTTTTTGCAAATATCTCAGAAACTAATACTTCGACAAAGTTTTTGGTTATACAAATTTTTAACCAAAATGTAGTCTGATATATTCCTAAAACCTCATATTGATATGATGCTCCGTTAAAAATTGAGAATTTTTAAAATTTTTGATGATTGATTTTGATGATTTGATCAGTTCGTTAGTGTCGAACACTATTTTACCTGAAAATTTTATGGAAATCGATTCAACGGTTTAGGAGCTATCGTGTTACGGACAGAAATAATTTACACACACACACACACCTACACACAAACACAGACAGACATCACGACGATATTGCTAAGATAGGTCAAAATACACCCAAATAACAAATTTTCGGCGTTGTTTAAAAAAAAAAATTTCGTCGATATTAAACTGGCGACGGGAGTAAAAAAATTTTTTGTCACAATTGCGTGTTTTCATCGTAAAAATTGCGAAAATAATGTGTGAAAAATTCGGCGAAATTCTTAACCGAAAAGATACCAAGCGTGCCTATTTTTAAAGACCTTGACACGTGATACTGTTTCCATGGTAACGACCATAGTGCAGGAAATAAACAAAAACGCACGTGCTAAATAATCACGTGAACGTCAAAAAGATACAACGTGCAAAAGTGCGGTTAAGTTTTCGTAAACAAGTAAACAAAAACAAATATTTTCGCGTTTTCGAGTAAAAAACAAAAAATTATCGCAAAAGTGCGAAATAAAGGAAAAATATACGCGAGGCAACCACTAAAATAAATAACTGAACGCATAAAAGCAAATAAATAGCACAAAAATAAAATATTTAAAAAAATAAAAATAACTTGCAATAAAATTAAATTAAAATGTCTTTGATTGGAAGTATAACGGAGTTTTGTCCAGAAATCCAAGACTGGAAGTTTATAACGAAAAATTAGAATCCTATTTACAAGCAAATAAGGTAACCGACGAAATCATAAAGGTAAACATTACTAAGCTTAATAGGAACCAGTACTTATAAAACTTTATGGGATTTAACCTATCCGAGGCTGCCAAAAGAACGAAAGTATGATGAGCTAATTAGTCTTTTGACTGTACAATATACTCCTATTGTGACGGTATGGCGGGAACGTATAAAATTTTATGCTTCTCGGCAATTTGACAGTGAGTCTATAGCAGAATGGTACGCTAAGGTCAAGAGTTTGGCAGTAACTTGTGCTTTCGGAAATGAGCTTAACAACATAGTAAGGGATATTAATACCTTCTCTGGCCATTGCTACGCCGGCTAGGAAGGCAAAAAAATCATTAAATATATGAATACTTGGACGAATCCCTATACGTCGTCGTAATTAAGAAAAACAAAATTGTCCAAGATTATAAATGAAAATGTTATAACAGTCCAATGGCATAAACAGAATTCGTAATAACCGGAGATTATACAAAAACTTCATTCATCAAAACAAGACAAGAGCAAAATCGAACTCTTTTATCAAAACCGGACAAAATCAAAAAGGACAAAATCATAAAAAGGGGCCGGGCCTAGCACGAGCAACTGTTTCCTTTCTTTTTACGTATACTGGTTCCGTCTCTCTTCTTCTCATACAAATCGGTCTCATAGAAGTTTGGCGGCCAATTTAAATCGGGAACAAATAATATTGTGGTTTGTGGACTTCTTTTGAGAGGTCGAAATCAGTGTTAACCGAACGGAACCGAACCGAACCGATTCAAACTTAACTGAACCGACCCGACCCGACGCGACCCGAACCGAACCGACCCTCTTGGTCAATTAATTGCAGATAAATCGTAACACAGGGTCCAATACCTGACCTTTCTTAAGTATGGGCCTTGCTTAATGAAAATTTCGTATGTGCTATAGCAATCCCTATGTAAATATGGCGTTTTCTTTAGGCGTGGCACTAAAGAAATTGCATTGAAGGACGCTTCAATTGCATAGAAATAACAGAGCCGCTTTTCTTTAGGTGAACGTCACAAGCTAGGCCCGACCATATATGTAATATTCCAATACTCCCTGTTACCTATTTACACAATGGTTAACGTTTGATGCAAACATTCAGAAATAAAGGTACGAAAAATGCACAGATACCAAATTTACATAGAAAGAGTTTTTGTCAACTGTACGCCGATGATTTGACGTAACGAATACAAGAATAAAATAATATTCATGCGTAAAAATATAACCAATCAGGACATTTTATCTCAAGGACCGCAAAAAGGATAGACTTACACCCATTGATATTGCTATTTCAAATATTTTTGCATTCTGCAATATAAGGTACCGTAGGTATTGCAATAATAGATAGTTTAAGTTGTGCTACGTATTTTTACGTAAAACTGCACGTTAAGTTAACTGAACCGAATGCGGCAGTGTGGTTTTTTTATGTTGTTTTTGTCTTTTGAACTACAGTAGGAATATATTTGCAAAGAAACGTTTGTACTGGAAGCGGAAATTATCGTTTAGGCCTCATTTTTCGATCGGTCAATCAACCAATTCTATTCTTTGGCAACGTTAAGGTGCACGCAGACTGCCGTAAGCTAACGTAAATACGTAAGCTCCTAACGTGACCTTGACGACGGTGTGACGAAGTGCGCTTGCGTAACTGTCAAATCTCATGCTTACGTAAAAATACGTAGCACAACTTAATACGTACGTATGATTTTGTCCTTTTTGATTTTGTCCGGTTTTGATAAAAGACGTTATGCAGAATTAGATTTAAGAATGACGTTTTTGATAATGTCCGGTTATTATTAATTCCGTTATTAGCTTAGGACCGTTATGCCATTTTCCTTTATTATCTTAGACGATTTTTTATTTGTTCTTTATGATGAACTTGTATTGTATAAATGTAGATTTTTCAACAACGAAAACTGTTTGTGTTTAAAAATTTTAAAACTTTTAGACGTTTTTATTTGATTTTTTTACTATTTTTTTTATTATGTTAAAAATTGTGTTAGGGTTAGTGAAATCATGCAATTTGGATTTAATAGTTTTTTATCTTGTTTTCTTTCTAAACTGTTAGATTATAGGCTGCTTTGTCAATGATTTTTTGTAAAAATTTGGACAATAAATAAAGCTTAGTTGAATTGAATTGAATTGAATTGAAACTATGGAGGCTCACTTGGACGACCGACCGACGCGACGAGCGACGCGACGTAGTGCTGCGTTAAGTCCCTTGGCAGCGTTTTTAATTTTCCAAAAATGAAATATAGTTAAAACCATAATATGAGTCCAGTTTTATGTCGGTAATAAACTTTATTACTTATTGTAAATTCAGGGGCTTACATCAATTGTTTTTAAAATTTAGTAACCGGTTTTACTATAGTAAAAGTATACACAAATCTAGGATACTTTTACTTTTTTCGAGGCAAAAAAATTGTAGCGTAAACGAAGGAAGATATACAATCCGTTGAAGCTTTATAAGCAATTTAGATGGAAAAAAAAACTAAAAAAACATGTATATATTTGTTAAAAATTATTAAAAATTAAAAAAAATGGGTCTTGTTTCTAGAGATTAAAAACTTTATTCTTAAATTAAGGATTAAAATAAATCCATTTTTTTTTTCAAATAATAATTTATTTGCTTTTCTATTGTTGTTATAATTTCATACGAAAATTTGGAGGTTTAATCTACAAATTCAGGCTATCCATCCATCCAATATAAATTAAGATATTTTTAGGCGCATTTGAATTTTTTGTTTAACGTATGAAGAAATTCTATAAACTACAACTCTTAAAGTAATTTTGATTTAATAAATAGTAGTTTTTTAGAATACACAGAAATAAATAAAACAATAAGAAAAATGATAACACACAGGGAACCATCGCGAGAAACCATGAAGAAACTCCAAACAAAAAAAGAACATAAACTCAGAGCTACAACTTGAAATAAGGACTGCGAAAATAAAGATAGCATTAAAACAAAAAACAAAAATAATATATCACCTGGAAAAGATGGAGTAACGGCAGAAATGCTCATGTACTGTGGTAAAACTGTAGTTAATACCCTTCATATTCTCCTGCATAAAATACTTAAAAAAAATGATCCTAAACAACTGGAAAGAATTCATAACCATTAGTCGACACAAGAAAGGCGAAAGAGCAGACCTAAAAACACTCCTTGATGTAATTAATAAATTTTTCACGAAAATATTAACAGATAGACTAACAACAAAATTTGACGGATATCAATCAAAAGAACAAGCAGGCTTCAGACAAGGTCCCAGTACAGTTGACCACCTATTAACCATGAAAATTCTTATAGAAAGGGCCAACGAATAAAACATTCCACTATATATTGCGTTTATAGACTTTCAAAAAAACTTTCGATAGCATTGAGCACTGGGCACTAAAAGCATTTGTAATTAATAGCCAAATAGATTCCAGAGACACAGATTTAATAACCAATATAATATACCAAACAACATCAATCAAAATTCACGAAGGAACAAAGCCAATCGGCATAAGAAAAGGTGTCAGTCAGGGTGACACAATATCCCCTAAACAAATTAACCCGGCCCTAGAAGATGTTTTAAGGAAGTTATAATATTGGGAATAAATAGGCATCAAAGTAAATGGACAATACTTGAACCACCATATGCTGACGATGTCGCCTTAATAACAGGTAAGAAACAAGAACTGATAACAATGCTGGAAGAACTGAATACAGGAGCGAAAAAAATATGGTTGAGTATAAACTACACTAAAATTATAATCATAACAAACACAGATGAAGATATCACGATCAGAATAAACCAAGAGAAAATAGAACAAGTAGGGGAATATATATAACTGGGACAAATTATTAAACTAAAAAAAGTAAAACCAAACAGCTGAATTAAGGAGACGAGTAAGATTGGCTTGAACAGCATTCGGTAAATTAAGCTACATATGAAAAAATAAAGTACCTCAAACGAAATTCTGTAAACAATGTATACTTCCTGTATTTGTATTGATTGTATCAGAACCGATTAGATGAAAAATTAATAAATACAAATCACTCATTTGAAGAGATATATACAAACATAATAAAAAGCTTGAAGGAAGCAAGCAACCAAGCTGTTGGGTACCAAGATAATAGAAACAACAGGAAGATGTGGTGGACGGACAAAATACAGGAAATGGTCAAAGAGAAAAAACGTACATACTTGAAATGGCTCAGTACTAAGGAGCAAAGAGACCTAGAAATCTACAGGGAAACCAGAAGACAGCTAAGAAATTTGATACGCACAGAAAAAAATTAAATGTTCGAGCGCAAGTGCCACGACATAAATACACACGTAGGAGGTAGGCAGAGTTCTGAAGTATGGAAATTCATTTCTACGGTAAAAAACCCAACAAAAGAAAAAGTAAACATCCAGATAATCAAACCAGAACAATGGACAGAACACTACAAGGGACTGCTGCAGGAGACGAGACCCGAATATCTGGCAGCCTCTCCGAGAAGAGACATGGAAGTACATGGAGCTGGGGGAATATATGCTAAAATGCTCAAATATCGATCAGAGAAACTACTCGAAAATCTCACATATATTATTAACCAATGCATAAACAGACATCCAGTACCTAATGATTGGAAAATTGCATTCATATCCTCAATACATAAAAAAGGAAACAAGCTGGATTGCAACAATTACAGAGGAATTTCAGTAACCAGTACTCTAAGTAGATTGTACGGTAGGATTCTTAGAGATCTAATAGAGAATGATTTTCATGAACAAAAAGAAGAAAAGCAAAGTGGGTTTCGCGCAGGCAGATCTTGTAGTGATAATGTTTTTTGTCTTAAACAAGTAATTGAGAACAGGAGTGCCAGAAATATAGAGACTCATGTTACCTTTGTGGACATACAAAAAGCATATGATACCGTTCCAGTAGAAAAATAATGGACAGTGTTAGAGCAAACTAATATCAATCATACAAAAAGCATATGATACCGTTCCAGTAGAAAAATAATGGACAGTGTTAGAGCAAACTAATATCAATCATAAAAGCGATAAAAGAACTATACAAAGGGTCAAAATCTAAAATTAAAATTGGAAATCGACTTTCAAAAGAATTCCTGGTAACAAAAGGCTTAAGTCAGGGATGTTGTATCTCTCCAACTCTTTTTAAAATATATATCGCAGTAGCTCTAAAAAAACTGGAAACGTAAAGTGCACGGCATGGAAATACAACTTAACGACCGATTTACCGTATACACACTACAGTTTGCTGACGACCAAGTAATTGTGGCTAATGATAAAGAAGACATGGAGTATATGATGAGAAAGTTAACAGAAGAATACCAAAAGTGGGGATTAACAGTGAACGTGGACAAGACACAGTACTTATGTATTGGAAACGAATCCAGTGAGTTAGTACTAGAAAATGGACAAACAATATCTCCATGCAATGAGAATGTATACTTGGGTGTCACATTTGATAAGACAGGTACAGACTATAAAGAATTTGAAAACAGAATAGTAAAAGCAAAAAAAGTTATTAGATGTCTTCTAACAGTATTTTATGGAGCAGAGAAATAAAAAAGAATGTATAATAGGAGGATAACATATATGAAACAATGGTCAAAAGCACGCTGTTGTATGGAATAGAGACTTGTCGCGTAACAGAAAAATACAAAACAAAAATGGAAAGTGTCGAAATGGATGCAATAAGAAGATCAATGAGAATATCTAGAATAGATCACATAAGAAATGAGATCATAAAAGAAAGAATGGGAATCGAGGGAAGCATAACGGATGACATCACCAGAAGGCAACTGATATGGTACGGCCATGTACAACGGATGAACGACGAAATATTACCAAAGCAGGTCCTAGAATGGCAACCAATAGGGCGCAGAAAAAGTGGGCGTCCTAAACTAGAATGGCAACAGTCAATCCAAAGATCAATGAGTCAAAAAAAATCTGACAGAGGATGATTGTCAGGAACGAAGGAGGTGGAGAATAGGCGTCGGACAACGTAGAAAAACGTTCTAAACCGACATAGTAGTAGTACTTACCTATGGATCCCAGACCTGCACACAAAATCAAACATGGATAAGGTAACAAAAGCCGAAAGATCAATGAAAAGGCAAATGTTACATGTAAAGCTAACAGATAGAAAAAGCAATGAATGGATAAAAAAGAAAACGAAAGTAAGGGATTCCAGGAGAAGTAGCAAAATTAAAATGAAAATTTGCCATAATATCAGACATAAAGACGATTGATGGAACAAATGTATTGTAAACTGGAAACCTTATGAAAATAAAAGAAGCAGGGAAGACCCCAAATGAGAGGCTTATATCCTCCCCTTCCTTTTTTATCCAATTTACTTTGCACGGCACTGTGAATGTTATTAAAATTATAATCCCTCGCTTTAATAAGACCCGGTCACGGCATTGATTTTTTAAAATGGCTATTGAAAAATAATTTTTTATTCCAAAACCATAGAAAATGTGGAGAAAAATTTTTCTACTTTTTACTTTTAATATATCAACTAGTTTTACTCCGAAAATCAAATTAAAAATTGAAAAGTGGGATTTTATGCATTTCAGAAGTGCATTACCAACTGGTAGGTAAGTAGTTAGATTTTTAGAACCAACGGCGGATCCAGGGAGGGCCAGGGGGGCCAGGGGGACCCGGGCACAAATTCCACTGCATTTTCATAAAAATTACTTAGCATTCTTAATAAAAACAACAAGTAGAAAATATATTCTCGTTTTTACTTCCTCCTTGGCCCCTCCCCCCTCGAACTCCTGGATCCGCCACTGTATAGAACTATTTCCTGTTTTCATAATTACTTAGTTGCTTCTAGGTACCTGAAGCACCAAGTTGACCTTATATCTGTCTAAATTAAAAAAAAAAACAAATTTACTTTGCTGTGCTCCTTGCTGGAAGGTCCAAAATCTTTTATCCGATTTTGATAAAAATTTTAAAATAACATTGGAAAATATTACCAACTGCCATATAGGTAACATAACTTGGTCTCAATGGAACATTACCATAAAAATGGGAGGCATTGGTGATGCTTCTGGTCTTTGTTTTTCTGCATTCCTTGGCTTAGCTGTTAATGATACGTCAAATCTTCTTAAAACTATATTATCACCTGAAATTCTAAATTATTCTGACTGTGATTTTAATGGAGCTTTTGATTTTTTTAATTTTTCTTATAATATCAATAATGTCAATCGCCAAAACTATTTTAATAATATAACTTGTCGTTCTAAATACGAATACGAAACAATTTTTAATTCATCCAGTGATCCCAAAGATCATGCTAGGCTTCTAGATCTGCAAGAACTGGAGAGCAACGCCTGGCTATAGGCTCTACCTTCATCTTCTCTAGGAAACCTTTTGGATGATTTCACTTTTCGAATTTCCGTCTCTTTACGTTTGAGCCAGCGTATGTGCGAGATACACGACTGCACTTGTAAAACCGTAGATATTTACGAACACCACGCACCAAGCTACTACAAAAGTGCTGGTCGTTTGTCTCGCCACGGGTTGATTAACAACATTATCAGGAGGCCTCTTGTATCTGCAGGAATACTCTCAGTGCTTAAACCTCCTGGTATGTGCAGGGGAGATAGAAAGCCAGATGGTTTGTTTGTTGATTCCCTGGTGCATAAGAAAACGTCACGTGCGTTTTCGAATTTTAACAAAACATCAAAAAAATTAGGGTCACTGCATCACGAAGACGTAGTGTCTTCTTTGGGTAGCGACACGACAGCTAAATATTTTTGGTTATATGACGAATCTGACACTGTCACGAGCGTAGCTTTTTTTGTTTTAAAAAAAATAAAATGGTTTACAAATGTTACGTAAATAACTGTCCGTCACACTCGGTATATATATTTAGACTGTCCAAATAAACAAACCATTCAAATAATGCTTTTCAGATTGTCGAATAAAAACGATGTTTTTTATGATTTCAATATTTACCCACATAGCGCAAGAAACCAAAAATTATTTGACATGTTTTATAAAATATAGAAAACTATTGTTGGATTTATTCTAGGGTATAAAACTGTAAGTTTAATCCCTTTTTTCATGGACTTAGGTGAATAAAAGTAATTTCTTAAAAACTATAAAGGAAAAATTATAGGTTTTTTGGATCATTTTATTTTATTAATATACAAAAAACAAAAAGCTATCATAATACACGATAACCGTTATTCTGTTGCTTCCAGCTTGGCAGAAGTTACTGTACTTTGCTGATGACTTGGTTGGTTTCGATTATTATTGTGTCCTTTGGCGTAGCCTTCATATAAAGGAAGCATTTAACTTTCTAGACTTCTCCAAGATTAAAAACAGGAATACCTTTTCGGTGAAATTTTTGACATTCTTTTTATTGCATCATTTTCGGTACTCTGAAAGCTGCTTTCTTTGGCGGCCTTTTCAATGTCCATCTCAATGTAGGAATTATTCTTTGGTCCCTCGTTTGTTCAATCTTTAAGAAATTTAATTCAAACTTGTTCTTATTTAGTTTGTTATGAAATAAATATTATTTTTTGCACATTTTTTTCTATGTTTGTTAGAGTCTGACTGACTTTTGTTTAATATCTACCATAGCAACGCGCCCAAAGCTCACCAAAAAAATTAAAACTATCACTGCCCGCTGTATTATTATATACCGGGGGTTGACATGCTAAAACTAGAGTACCGGAGTAAGTGGTTTAATATTTATTTATTTTATGATTATTGTTATTTTTAGTATATAAACATTGGCATTAAAGTCCCTTTTAATCACTTAACAAATTATAGCCGTCCTTCCGGTCGGGCTTTAAAACTAAACACAGCATATACCTATTATTTTATTACGGTGTCCAAACAAAAGTGGGCGGCGAAGAAAACGTCGAAAGAACAAAATGTCAAAGACGCGAAAGGTCGAAAGTATAAAAGGTCGAAAACATAAGGTCGAAAATACAAAAGGTCGAAAATACAAAAGGTCGAAAGTACAAAAGGTCGAAAAACAAAAGGCCAAAACTTCAAAAGGTCAAAAATACACAAGGTTGAAAGTACAAAACATCGAAAATAGAAAAGGTCAAAAGTACAAAAGGTCGAAAGTACAAAAGGTCGAAAATACAAAAGATCGAAAAACAAAAGATTGAAAAACAAAAAGTCGAAAATCGAAAGTAGCTATACTGTAATGATTGCAAATAAATTGGTAAAAAAAATTTTTAAGTCACAAGCTTTTATAAAATGCACTAAAAATTTAAAAATAATATTCTAACATTCTAATATTATCATAATAATAAAAGCGATGGCCGACTGATGGAAATTTTGACGATTTTAGCACGATAAGATATCCGTCTCAATTAAATATCACTATTTGCAAGAATCAATCTAGCAGAAAAATGCAGAGGTCCCAAACCCACCCAACCCGACCCATGATACCCCAGAATTTCTCTGACATAGGTATAGCAATAGCATAACATTGCGGCACATCAAACATATCTTTGATGACCTGCTATGTTGAATATTCTTTAAGTGTTTAGATCACAAATTTAGATTAACTTATGCTTTGATTTCCGGCCATCGCCTTTATTATTATGATAATATTGGAATGTTAGAAAATTATTTTTTAATTTTTAGTGCATTTTATAAAAGCTTGTGACTTAAAAAAAAAAATTTACCAATTTATTTTCTACTTTTTAGTCTATCTACTCCATTAAATGAAAATATTTGTTCAATAACAGAATAGAAGAGTTTATTCTAGATTATTATGAAATCGCTGATCGTGAGTTGTTTGGAAACTCATTTTTCTATTGGGGGAAGGAGAGGGTGGGGGTAGAGGTAGAAATATATTTTTTGTTTGGGCTGTATTGCCATCGGACCTTTATGCATATACCAAATTTTATAAAAGTCATTTGAAGTGAAGTGTGTCAAAAACGCATTTTCTATGGAAGGGGGTGGGAGTAGGGGTAGGAGGATATTTTTTTTAATGTTGTATTGCCATCGGACCACTATGTGAATACCAAATTTCATCCAAATCGGATAATGGGAAGTGTGTCAAAAACTCATTTTTCTATGAAAGGGGGTGCGAGTAGGGGTGGGAGGATATTTTTTTCTTAATATTGTATTGTCATCGGATCACTATATGTATACCAAATTTCATCCAAATCAGATAAGGGGATGTGTGTCAAAAACAAATTTTTCTATATAAGGGGGTGGGGGTAGGGGTGGGAGGATATTTTTTTCTTATTGTTGTATTATCATCGGACCACTATGTGTATACCAAATTTTATTCAAATCGGATAACGGGAAGTGTGTCAAAAACATATTTTTCTATAGAAGGGGTGGGGGTAGGGGTGGGAGGACATTTTTTTCTTAATGTTGTATTGTCATGGGACAACTACGTGTGTACCAAATTTCATCCAAATTGGATAATGGGAAGTGTGTCAAAAACGCTTCACAAGATTTGATAGATAGTTATTTAGATAGTTAGATAGTTAGACAGAACATCTGAAGCTAAATAAAAGCTTGTAAAAAAGGCTTTACTATAGACACAGAGGCACACACACACACACACACCGAACGCACACACACACAAACACATACACGCACACACACAGATGTCACCACGATATTGCGAAGATAAGTCAAAATACACCCAAATAAACACATTTTCAGCGTCATCTCAGAAACATTTTTTTTCTTCGAAAGCAATACCTTTTCTAGCCATTATTGCACGGGCTAGGACGGTTAAAAAAATTCAGCAATCTAAAAATTCAAGGTCTAAAAATTGTTTTGTACCATCTCTAGGTATTTTTTGGGTAGCAACACGACGGGTCGCGGAACTTTGTTCGAAAACATTTTCCTCAAACGGAAAATTGTCAAGAACGGTTTTTTCGAACGGAAATTTCTTTGAAACAAAAATTTGCGATCAATCGGTGTTTTCCTAACCTTTCTCAATTGATCGCAAACGTATTGTAACCGGTACAGACACTCTCTGACCTTTTTCCACTAAAACACTGTCTTCAAATCACAGGTTTGCTATCAATTGAGAAAGGTTAGAATAATAGAATAATAGAAAATATGTTTCGGTTGGTTCGGTTTGGTTTCGCACTCTCTACCCAGACAGCACAAGTACGTACTATGTACGTAAAAACTCATACTAGGTACGACATGGTACATCGAATTAAACGTAAAATGTACGTACTCTAGACGTACATGGTACTAACATGGGACATCAAATTAAAATAACAAAAGTGTAGAATTAAGACTAGGTACCATTAAAAACTATTCTGGCTTCCTGAACATTCCTACTTTAGAGTGGTCGTCCAGGTTTACCTTAAGGCTCGAAGTCTCGATAGTTTTGTAGTTTGTTTTACTTGATTTAATATTTAAGTAATGTATCTCTAACAATGCCGTTAAATGTTATAATTTAAAGACACTGTATGTTATTTTAAAAACAAATAAAGACTTACTGATCGGTGTAAAATACAAAAATAAAAGTTTTGGAATATTTTTCAAAAAATCATGTTTTTGCACAAAGTCAACCTGATTGGAAGCACGGCAGAACCACAGTAATGACTTTAGAAACTATAAGAAATTTACAAAAGGAGCAAAATTTAGGGTAACCCCACAGCGTTAGCGTAGTTAAGTACTATAACTACTATTATATCTAATAATAAAAGTGTATGCATTAAATTGTTGTAGTATTTTTTGTATTAATTTATATTATAAAAATAAAAAGTTGGTCAAAAACTTAAAATATAAGTATGGTCTTTAATTTTTTTAAAAATATTTTACATACTGTAGGTACTCTAAAAATTCTGAGATCGCTTTACAAACTTCTACAAAAATTGTAGGTACTCTAAAAATTCCGAGGTTAATTTACAATATTGTATAGAAATTGCGTGTAGGTACTCTAATTATTCCGAGGTAAGTTGACGAGTCGCCCATGGAAATTCCGAGGCAGGTCACGTGGGCGTGTCGCTACCCATGGAGACGCCAGGCTTCCAGGATGCAGTGACCCTACGCCAGGCTTCCAGGATGCAGTGACCCTAAAAAAAATCAGGAGAGGCTGCCGGTAGCGGAGAAAAATAAAAGCTAAAAAAATACGAAGAGCTAAAAGCCAAAGGGTACATTTTCGTACCCTTCAGCGTTAAAACTTTGGGACTCTGAAGCAGCTAAATCTTTTGTTAACAAATTATCGAAATAATTAGTTAGTAACAATAAAAATGCAAATTGCTTTATTAAGCAACAAATAGGTTTTGCGATTCAACGCAGCAAAACAGCTTTAATTCTTGAAACAATCCTAGGCAATACCAATTTAGAGAAAAAAAATTATTCTTGAGATTTCTTTTTTGCTTTTTTAGTTTTACAATTTTATTTAGTTCTCTGATTTTATTATTCATTCAATCAATTTCTATACATTAATTACATCATAATATTTACAAATAAAAATATTTTAATTTTGGCTAAAACGCGGGAGCACAACAAAGTCAGAATCACCAAGTTTAGCAACGACTGATTGCCATTATAAAATAACTTACTTTTTTAGGTTCAGATAGTGATGACTACAGCTTTCAACGAAATATGTCCTTTTGTACTTTTTACCCATCTGTCACATCTCAATTTATTGTAGAAAATCATTATGATATTATTAAAATTATTCAATACGAAAGACATGATAACTGTAAGGAAACTAGTATTGTCAAAAAAGAGATAGAATTTCTAAAAGGACTAAATTTTGGCAAAACTAATGATAGTAACGATTGTGAAGTAAAGAAAAATAGTAAAGAAAATACTACTAGTATAGTTCAAAATGATGTGTTCATTCCAAAAGAAATAAATTTTGATGACATTGATGAAGAGGTGAAAGAAGTTGATATTTATGACGAAAAAATTATAACTTCAATAAAAAACCAACCTATGTTTTTTATGACATTACCTCTGAGAAATTTAAGATTTCTAGCTACGAGGATCATGAATAAATTATTCCACTTTTCCATTGAGTGTGTGATACCATATATGATGAAGGATTTACCAATATATAACTTATGGTTCAAGCCAAAATGTCCGTTTTGGGTGTATGAGACTTACAATTAAATTTAGTTTATATGTATGGTTTTCGCTTTTTTAACACTCCATTTGTCCTACTTAAAGAATGAGATATCACAAGGAATGCTTCCAATACTAGAAAAAACTCGCTACAATGCAATAGTAAGAAACGAACATGAGCATATCACAAGAATAATAAATTATGAGGGAGGGGAGAGGATCTTAATACATTTTGACATTTGCTTTAGAGGTAACGTTTTCCACCATCTTGACGTCACAAGCGGAATTCATTTTTCTGTTAGCCACGTCACCTCAAAATAACCTCAAAATTTTAATTGTTTATTTAGATTTTTAATAGTTTTTGACACTTAATATATATTTACATGTATTTACACAAAATAAAACATTAAAAACTTTTTTATAGTACAATTTTGTTTTAAAACCACTAAGATTTACAAGGCCAAACAATGGAGGATAAGGTTCTTCTAAGTTAGCTTATAAACATTATACCGATTTTGGTTTTTAAGTTAATTTGTTTGAAAATTTCGAAAAATAGTTTTACACAAGGAAATAAAAATTATTTTACTTTTCCATTGAGTGTATGATACCATATATGATAAAGGATTTACCAATATATAACTTGTGTTTTTAGCTAAAATGTCCCATTTGGGTATATTAGACTTACAATTAAATTTACTTTCTATATATGTTTTTGCACTTTTTTGACACTCCATTTGTCCTACTTTAAGACGGAGATATCACAAAGAATGTCTCCAATACTAAGAAAAAAATTTATAAAATGCAGTTTAGTAGAGAAAGAATATAAGCATCACAGAACATTAAAACCAAAATGAGCATATCAGAAGAACAATGATTTATTCTTGGGAGTGGAGACAACCTCTAAGCATTTTGACATTTGTTTTAGATCAGGGGGTTTATTCTATTTTCTTCCTAAATTCTCCCCAGGGGGTTTATTCTTTAAATTAATGCTACCTAGGAAGTAAATGTTCTCTTAAATTCACTGTTACCATTAGTCAATATCAATTATATGACATAAATTTGATAGTATTAACATTTTTGGTGAATATTTTCAATAATAAATCTCACTTTAAAGTTCTCCTATTGCAAAGCAGGAGAGCAGATTATGTCAAATGTTTTCCTGAAAATGATCCGTTCCGCGTCAGTTTAAAGTCATACACTATAAACTGACTAATGGTAATGGTGAATTGAAGAGAAAATTTGCTCCCAGGGGAGCATTTGCAGAAAAAACCCCCTGGGAGTGAACTTTCTCTTTAATCCATCGTTACCATTGGTCAGTTTATAGTGTCTAACGTTAAACTGACGCCGGAGGGATATTTTTTGAACAAACATTTGACATAACTGGTCTCCCCCTTTGCAATAAGAGAACTTTGAAGTGAGAATTGATATTAAAAACATTAACAACAAATTTTATTATTTAAGAATGTAAACAGACAGGACTAAGGTGACTGATAATGAGTGTTCTTCATGAGGAGCGCAGCACTCATCATCAGTTACCTTAGACAGGACTGCCCAATTAACTAAAAGTGCACGCCGTTTCCACGCGAATGTTATAAAAACCCTCGCTATTTGTGACGTCACCTGCAGTCAACCACACTTTGTGCAAAATGCATTATTTCAGTATTTCATACGGTTTATATCGCTAATTTTATACTGCATAGAGAGACTAAATAATGAATGTTTTACTTTTAATTTGTTAAAAATTAAAAATCGGCCGTTTGCAAATTTGTATAAATTAGCATAAAAATAGTGCATAAAAGGCAAATAATATTACCATACAACGTTTTTTATTAACAAATATCCAGTTTTATTTGTAAAAATATAAAATACACACAGTGTATTTTTTTTAACATTACAGAGGCTTTTTACCAATTAATTATTTAAAAAAACCCTCAACCACAATCATAAACGTCCACAAGTTTGCATCAAACATTTTCCTAACGAGCAGGTTATTTGGTTTGATAAGTGTGTTGTAAATGGAGAGCTAAAAAATGTTAAAAGACAAAGACCCAATTTAACAGAAAATGATGTACCTACGATTTTTATAAATGTTCCGAAATACCTAAGTAGACAACCTGTATCTACTGTTGGATTAGCTGATGTCGAGAGGCAACAAATGGAAACTGCAATACAAGAAAGTCTTGAAACACTTCAAGCTCATAAGAAATCAAAAGTTTTATTAAATATTGAGGACATTTCCAAATTTTATTGTTCTATCTAATACTAAAATAAACAAAAATTGGATTTTAACCCAAGAACGTGACACAGTCTGCCTGTGCCTGATGACATTTTTGAACAACAATCCATCACTGTTAGCAACTCTAGTTGTTGAGGGAGATCTGTCATTTTTTGTAAATGTTAACAATGTGTCCATACCAAAAAACAAACTGCCAAAAAAAGTAGGAGTTTTATTTTTGGACAGCCCCGATACACTTGAAAGCTAATGCAGTTTATTGAAATGAAAGTTGCAAACGGGAAAGAAGTGGTAAAAGATAAGATTGATCAAGTAATAGACATCCTTGGTGACATTTTCGATAGTGAGAGTAAAAAATGTGTTTAATTGTCATTTCTTATTGAACGATTAGGTCTCTTGAAAATGTCACCTGAGAATCGAAGATATTGTGGATACACTTTAATGTTGGCTACATCTTTGTTTATCCAGTCATCCAGTGCATACATGTCAATTTACAAAACTGAGGTAATATGTCTTCTGTACCCAAGCAATATTAAAAAACTGATTTGTTTGTAAAATATCGTCAACAGGTAGTAACCTCTCCGGTAGTGTGCAATATTTAAAAAGTATGATACAGCTTTTAAAAGAACATGAGTTGGTAGTTAACTTACACATTAATGAAATATATATTAAACTTTGTGACAAGACAAAGATAAAATTAAAAACTTAAAGCTTAGGTTTGTTATGTCCAATTTTAAAAGACTTGTATAGATTTGAAGTAACTAACGATATTATGTACCTAATATATGTACCTGAAGATATTAGAGTGCAAATTTTATATAATTTTTTATTTTATAGATTCAGTTCTTTTATCCATATTAAACACATACATCAGCAAAATATTTTTTTCAATTTTTGCCTATGTAAAATCAAAAAAATTTGGTCAATTTATTTAAATTATGTAAAAACAGATAATATATTAAGCAATACAATAAGAATCCTGGAACTCCTAAGATCACGTGACCGCCGACTTGCTTATAACGCGCCATGGCCGGTCTTTACCGTTGGCTGCGATACGAGCTTAACCAGTGTTGACCGACGATGAATGGTGATGATGTGTGAACTTGGAAGGCTTTAACCATATTTTTACACGGGGAAATGAATCCACCGGTGTGAGCCTTCACCTCACCTCACCTAACAAACAGTCAAGAAAAAAGGTCCTGGAAAATCTAATATTTCACGAAAATTTTTAGTGTCATTTTAAAAATATCGCGATAAGACCCAACGCAAAAATGCGCCTCGAGATATCTCCCAATTTTTTAGGGTTAAGGCCTGTTATTGGCCTTTGTGCAACACAACCCGTTCTCTCTCTCCCTTGAGCATTACATAATTTATGGATAGACCCAAAAATTTTATCAATTTAGCCACTAATTAAGCAATATCTTTTGATTAAAGTTACGCCTTTTAGGCTTCACCTCTTTTCGTGCGGAGTAAGTAATTACTTTTGTAAGTTTTTAAATCAATCTTAGAATCAGCAACTTCGTCTAATTACACAAAGTCAGTTTCAGACGACCAGACCGCTAACATCTGAAGTTTCTCGATTAAGCAGTTAATGAAATTTAGTATTATTATCTTAATGAACAAATTTTACTTACATTATTAAGATAAAGTTAGATGGTTTAAGTATTTTGTTAAAATAAGTTTTTAAGTACATAATACAACGAGCAAAGTTTTAAACTAAAACGAAAATGATAGTGACTGCCTAGATAGCACAAGCCGTCTTAGAACATCTTGTTAATATCGTATTTATGTCTGAACATCAACGATCTTTATTAGATATCTAGTGACTTCTTAATTTCAACTTTTCAAGGGTCACTTAAGCTTGAAAAATAAAATACGAGAGTAAAGTTGGGGATACACTAATCCATAATAGTCTAAATGGGAACGTGTCTAGGTTGTTTAAAAATATAACAATTAGTCGAACAATGATAAACCATCAATCAAAGTGACCTCGATAATGTTTAATGTTTATTCCTTGGCTGGACAGCACAGCTTCTTCTGTAGCTCCTATCTCTACCAGGATTCCATAAAACTAAGTTATCGCTAAAGCGAAAACACTAATATCTAAGTTTCTAACAGTAACATCCATTAGAGCTTTTAAAGGTAATGTTTGTTAATCAAAATGAAAATTTTATTACTTAAATATGGCGATTTTCCGTCGTCAAACAACTGACTTGTTTAGTTCTGAGTTTTTTAATTAATTATTTGTTGAGCATTTGTTCAAAGCGCATTTAAAGCCACTTATTGATATCAAATCATTAATTTCCTATAATATCCAATACATTCCAAAAAGACTTCAAAATAAAAAAAATAAATTTCCTTAATTTTTAAAGACAAATACTATTTACATCCATAAATTGTCTTATAAAAGATAGGGGGATGGGACTTAGTGGCAATCGAGGCAAATTTTTATTAGATTTTTTTATGCATGCTTGAAATTACAGAACTACACGGAGAGGAAGTAACTATCGAAAAAGAAATGATAAAGAATAGTATTAAAAAGCTTAAATCCGGAAAAGCTAGCGGACCTGCGGGAATATACGCTGAAATGCTCAAATATGGATCAGAGAAATTACTAGAAAATCTCACATATATTATTAGTCACTGCATAAACGGACATCCAGTACTTGATGATTGGAAAATAGCATTCATATCCGCAATAGATAAAAAAGGAAACAAGTTGGATTGCAATAGTTACAGAGGAATTTCAGTAACCAGTACTTGAAGTAGATTGTACGGAAGGATTCTATTAGAGAATGATTTTCATGAGCAAGAAGAAGAAGAGCAAAGTGGATTTCGTGCAGACAGACCTTGTAGTGATAATGTTTTTTGACTTAAACAAGTAATTGAGAAAAGGATTGCCAGAAATATAGAGACCCATGTTAATTTTCTGGACCTACAAAAAGCATATGACACTATTCTAGTAGAAAAATTATGGACAGTGTTAGAACAAACTTATGTCAATCATACATACATAGAAGCGATAAAAGAACTATACAAAGGGCCAAAATCTAAAATTAAAATTGGAAATCGACTTTCGAAAGAATTCCTGGTAGCGAAAGGCTTGAGGGCTGTTGTATCCCTTCAACTCTTTTTAAAATAAATACGGCAGTAGCTTTAAAAAACTGGAATACAACTTCAGTTTCAGACGACCAGACCGCTAACATCTGAAGTTTCTCGATTAAGCAGTTAATGAAATTTAGTATTATTATCTTAATGAACAAATTTTACTTACATTATTAAGATAAAGTTAGATGGTTTAAGTATTTTGTTAAAATAAGTTTTTAACTACATTATACAACGAGCAAAGTTTTAAACGAAAATGATAGTGACTGCCTAGATAGCACAAGCCGTCTTAGAACATCTTGTTAATATCGTATTTATGTCTGAACATCAACGATCTTTATTAGATATCTAGTGACTTCTTAATTTCAACTTTTCAAGGGTCACTTAAGCTTGAAAAATAAAATACGAGAGTAAAGTTGGGGACACACTAATTGGTTCGTCCCGCCTTCCTTTTTGTAAATATGTTCTTTTTACTATAATTTACCAAATTGGTTCGAATTAGGCTATTTGGTGATTCACTAGAGCATTTTCTATTTTTTGTTTATTTAGTATTAATTAACTAATTAAGTACTTAAAATTACTGGGTTATTTGCATTTGAAACTCCCGCGGTTTTAGAGGCAAATATTACAATTTGCTATAATTAATTTACTTTACATAAAATGCATTTTGAATTACTAAGGTTCCTAGTTCCTTTAATATGGACCTTCGTAATCTCATTCCTTCCTACTTATTCCTTTTCTCCTACGCCTATGGATTAACGACGCCACTGGGCGCCATGTGGGAGAATGAACGCAGCAGCGATACCTGCTGCCGCATCACAGAGAACCGTTTCGCCTTCGAACGATAATACACGCGTGTTAGCGACTCTCCTACCACATTCATGTGGGGTGCAAAAAGCACGGTTTAACAGCGTGTCCTCCCATGAGTTCCGCTTCCTGTATAAAAATGGTAAGTGAAAATGCATTATTTTTACCTTACATACATTTGTTTATTGCTACACTAACCTAGAAGGTAAACTAGACCATTTCAGAATCCCTTGTACCAGCTTAGCCTATGACCTTATTCCCTTAAAATTACAGTCCACATCTGACACCGTTAAATTCCAGACAACTCTCCTATCTGGACCACCAGGGAGCCCCATTTTTGGTCCTTCGAACCGGATTTCTGGAATCGTTTTTTTGCCTTTTTAGGTTAGTTTTTTTTACTGGTTTCAAATGCAAGAAAAACCCTTGTTTTTCCTAAATGCCTTTTTTACTGGTTTCAAATGCAAGAAAAACCCTTGTTTTTCTTACATGCCTACTTTAGAAAACCCCTAGGTTTCTAAAATACATTTTGCGATTTTTTTTTGTGTAAAAACAAATGCAAGAAAAACCCTTGTTTTTCTTACATGCCTACTTTAGAAAACCCCTAGGTTTCTAAAATACATTTTGCGATTTTTTTTGTGTAAAAATTAAATATTTTTAACAATAAATTTAGCCTTTTCATGCGAAAAACCAAACACAGATAAAATCTGTAAACTACTATGCTTTTTTTTTGTTTCGAATAAATCAAGTTTTTTCGTTTCTTTTTTGTAAAAAAAAAAAAACCGTATGGAATTTGGGTGTTTTTTTGTTTGTCACTGGAAATAGTTTAAAATAGTGTCTGCAAAGTGCTATTATTTTAGCCGTTGTGCCTTCACATTTGTGGATTGCTATAATTATATCCAATTTGCTCGAAAAAAATCTCCAAATTGCCATATTCATTTTTGCTTATTGCAAATTGCTATGACTATATCCGATTGCGGATGCTTTACTATATTCGTTTTTGCGTAAAAATTGCTATGAATATATCTATTTCTAATTTACTATTATAATATCTGTCTGCAAATGGCTATGATTGTATCCATTTTTTGCGTGCATAATAAATTTTGAAGGAAATTTAATTCTTAACTTGAGAATTTGTTTTCGTGTAAAGGCAGATAAATAGTTTTACCAAATTAAATGCTTTTGATTTGTAGGTATTTATTTTTAAATTTAATACATAGTAGGTACCTACTTATTTGAATTCGCGAGGCGAAGATAAAAAAACTTATACACAAGTTTTTTTGTTATCATTAGTTTGCATCGGGTATTTTCTTTACTTTTGTGCGCTTATAGTTTGATTATTGTAATTAAACGTAGGACATTAATATTTATACAGGGTGTCCAAATTTTGATTTTTTTTCAGTTTACCTAATTTTTGTCAATTATTTTTTGGATTTTTTTTTAAATCATGTCTAGTTCGGATAAAATTTTAAAGGCTAAAGCCTTGCGCTATAGTGCGATTTCACAGCTAAATTTGATCATTGAATCCGCGACCCTCGCAAAAAATGACCCTGCCTATCACAGCGGCTTTAAAGTCAAATTTCGGACATTGTCAAAAATCAAAAAAGATTTTGAAAAGCACCATAATACTTTGTTGACGTTGGTAGCCTCTGATGAGGATCGCTTAGTAGTAGAAAACAAAGTGTTTATGGACTTTTGCAAACGCTGTGACGAGATTTCCACTATATTTTACGAACTTTTCGAACTACCCTTTGAAGATGGAGGGCTTTTGAGCAGTACGATAAATCCCATGGGCAGTCCCTGTGCCTCCACAGACCAGCATGGTTTACTGCCTAGGATAAAAATACCTCTTTTTCAAGGGGAATTTAAGGAGTTTCCAACCTTTTTGCAAGCCTTTAATGCTACCGTGCACAATAATAGGTCGCTGGGAAACTTTGAAAAATTCAATTTGCTTTTTTCTAATTTAAAGGGCCCTGCCCTGGATGTCATTTCTGACATTCCTATCCTTGCTGAAAATTATTTAAATGCCTACCACACCTTGGTGGATAGGTATACAAATAAACGATTACAAGCTTACCTTCACTGGAAGGCAATTGAAGGCTTCTCTCCTCTTACTAAAGAGAATGCTACGAATTTGAGGAATTTGCTTGATTGTTTTTCGAAAAACTTAAGTGCTTTAAAAGTCATGGGTTTTAAAACGGAGTTTTGGGATTATATTATGGCACAAATGCTCTTGGATAGGTTGGACCTAACCACGCGCAAGGCATTTGAGCAAAATTATTGCTCCAATGAGATCCCCTCTTATGATAAAATTCGTGCTTTTGTTTCTAGCCATTGCATTGCGTTGGAACAAATACAACAAACTCAAGATTACTTAAAAAATAAAGATTTGTCAACTTCAAGTCAGAAAAATCAAGCAAAGTTTCAAAATCGATCTGCTTTGTTTGCTAATACTCAGAGAGCCTCCAAAAATGCCTCCCAGTCTCCAAATGGCCAGAGTGGCTTAAATAATACTCCAAACCCTCAAAAATTTTGTTTTCTCTGTAAAAGTGGCGATCATATAATATACAGATGTCCTAATTTTTTGGCGAAAACTCCCCAGCAACGTTTTGAGATTGTTAAACAACATAAAGCGTGTGTCAACTGTTTGGCCTCAAAGCATAATTTACCCCAGCAATGCAAATCAGAAAAAAGATGTTTACATTGTGGCCAATTTCATCACAGTCTCTTACATTTTTTTCCTATTAATTCTACACCTATTTCTGCGAGTAGCCCCTCTACTTCTGCAGTGCAACCCCCGAGGAGCCCCGTGGCTACCGAATTTAATAGAACCACTAACACCATTGTTACTGGTATGTCTTTAAATGATCGCGAAGTACTTCTCTGTACCGCTTTAATACAAATACAGGATGTTTTTCAAAATTGGCACACAGTGCGCGCCATCTGTGACTCTGGTGCTCAATCTTCATTTATATCTAAGTCATGTGCTGATAGTTTGGGCCTTCCTAAATTTAATATCGCCATGACTCTACAAAGCTTAGATCGAATGACAACTTCGGCAAAATCTGGAATTAATTGCAATATATCCTCTTTGCGTGATAATAATTTTGTTTTTAATTTTGATGCGATAATACTCGATAAAATTTGTAGTGATTTACCTCATTCCTCATTTTCGATTAAAAGTTTTCCTTTTCTCGCCAACTTAGCACTAGCTGACCCAGGCTTTAATAAAAGCGATAAAATTGATTTATTGTTGGGCGGCGATGTGTACCCTTACATTTTGCTAGATGGTCGTTTGTCTACGGGACCCAACAACCCCGTCTGCATTAATACTATTTTTGGTTGGGGAATAATGGGCAATCTTTCACTTTCACCTTCAACTACAAATCAAATTAAAACATTTTTTACTACGTCAATGAACGATTCTTTTGTCAATTTAGATAAAAATCTACAACGATTTTGGCAAATAGATGACATACCTAATGTCAAGGCCATTGACCCCGAAGATGAGTTTTGCGAAAATTATTTTTTGAAAACTACCTCAAAAAATGAGGAGGGGAGATATATTGTATCTTTACCATTTAAAGTTACTGCTCCAGATTTTGGCGACACTCGATCCATTGCCGTACGTCGTTTTTTCTCCCTTGAGAAGAAATTGCTACAAAACCCTGATTTTTATGCTGCCTACAGCTCTGTTTTACAAGATTATTTAGATAATAATCATATGCAACCGGTTTCTGCACCTTTGCCGACCGAAATTTCAAATCATTTTTATATTGCACACCATGCGGTGTTTAAAAAAGATTCTACTAGCACCCCCCTGAGGGTGGTTTTTGATGCGAGCATGCACGCCCCTGGCAAAATCTCGCTCAACAACGCTGTTTATACTGGGCCCCCTTTACAAAGGGACTTACAAAAAATTTTATTACTTTATCGTTTGCATAAATTTTGCTTTTGTTGCGACATCCGTCAAATGTACAGGATGATTTTAGTTGACCCTAGTCAAACTAATTTTCAAAGAATAGTTTGGAGGTTTGATCCTAACCAGCCTATTCAAGACTTCGAAATAAATAGAGTTTTATTCGGGGTCTCTTGTAGCCCCTTTTTGGCTATCAGAACTTTGCTGCAACTTGCTAGAGAGCATGAGGACCTTCCTCTTGCCTCAAAAATCATTGAGGAGGCAGTTTTTGTCGATGATGTGATTTCGGGAAGTGATGACTTTTTTAAGGCCACTGAGATGAAAAATCAATTAATCGAGCTACTTAGCCGAGGTGGATTCGAATTGCGTAAATGGGCGAGCAATTGTCCCGAGCTACTATCCGATCTTCCTGAGTCACACATTTCGATGAAGGCTCTTTCTCTCGATTTAGATGCTGAAAATTCAACTTTGAAAAGTCTCGGTTTAAATTGGAACCCTCATACTGATGAATTTTTTTATACTTTCGACTGTTCTCTCCAAACATGCACTAAAAGAACAATTTTAAGTAATTTGGCCCGCATTTACGACCCTCTGTCTTTTTTGGCGCCAATAGTTTTAATTTTAAAATTAATTGTTCAATACTGCTGGGCAGAAGACTTAAACTGGGACGACCCTGTCAGTCCGGAAATTGTTTTTAAATGGGAAAAATTTAAAAATGAATTAAAGTTTTTGCATTCTGTTAAAATTCCTCGTCAAATAATTTTGCCTAATGCTAGTCAAATCCAGCTAGTAGGATTTTGCGATAGTTCAGAACGGGCCTATTGTGCTGTCGCTTATATTCGAATTTTTTATTCTGATGGAAACATTAAAGTTTTTTTTGTTTGTAGTAAATCTAGAGTCGCACCGTTGCGTCGTAAACTAACTTTACCAAGACTAGAGCTTTTAGGAGCTGTTTTGTTGGCTAAATTAATGGATTTTTTACTAGAAACGTTCTCGGAAAAAATTAAATTTGATAAAATTCTTGCTTTTACTGATAGCACAGTGACCTTATCTTGGATTCAGGGATCTCCTCACAAATTTAAAACATTTGTTTCGAATAGAACTGCCTATATACAAGGAAGAATTAGCCCTGAGTTTTGGCATTATGTTCCTACTGAACAAAATCCTGCTGACTGCGGTACTAGGGAAATGTATCCCTCTGATTTACAAAGATTTTATTTTTGGTTAGAAGGGCCTTCTTTTCTAAACCAACCTACAAATACTTGGGATTTTATGACAGTTACTTACGATGGGAATGCAGTTTTGGAAGAACAGCGAAAAAATATTTTTAACGTTTTTACTTGCGAACAAACAGTTGAATATTATGTAAACAACTTGTTTGAAAAATACAGTTCTCTTTTTAAAATTAAGAGAATAGTTGCTTACTTTTTGCGAGGGTTACAAAAGTTTAAAAATCCCTCATACAATTTTGCTACTGATTACCTTACAAATCAGGATTACTACAAAAGCTTACTTTTTATTTCGAAATGCGTACAATCTTTTTCTTTCCAAAAAGAAATTGAATTACTAAAAGATAAGAAACAGCTTCCAAAAGCTTTTCAAAAATTATGTCCATTTTTGCATAATGAAAGCTACGATTTGCTTCGTGTTGGAGGCCGTTTATGCCATTCAAATTTATCATACGATAAAAAATTTCCAATTCTTTTGCCTTCTAGTGCAAAATTCACTGAATTACTGATTTTAGATTTGCATCGCAGCAATCTTCATTGTGGTATACAGACCACAACTTTTTTACTAATGCAAAACTTCTGGGTATTGTCTGCTAAAAAGGTAGTGAGAAAAGTTTTAAGTTCTTGCCATACTTGCTGGAAAACTAAACCTAACTCCCTTCAACCCCCTATGGGTAACCTACCGAAATTTAGAGTTTCCGAAGCAAAGGTGTTCGAAAATGTAGGTATAGATTTTTGTGGTCCGTTCACGATTACTCTTGGTCGGACCAGAGGTGCAAAAACCATGAAAGCATATGTCTGTTTATTTATCTGTTGCGCTGTTAAAGCCGTGCATTTAGAGTTAGTCTCTGATATGACATCAGAAGCCTTTCTGGCTGCTCTGCGCCGCTTCATAGCTAGAAGAGGACTATGCTCAAAGATCTCTTCAGACTGCGGGACCAACTTCGTGGCCTCTGAAAAATACTTGCGACAAATTTTTTCTGATTGCGTGAAGGGGGAAGGTATAGTTTGGTCTTTTAACCCACCTGCTGCTCCCCACATGGGAGGCATTTGGGAATCAAACATTAAATCTTTAAAGACTCATCTTCACAGGGTAGTTGGAAATCAAATACTCACCTATGAGGAATTAAATACGGTTTTAACCCAAGTTGAAGCCATAATGAACTCACGTCCTTTATGTGCCTTAAGCACCGATCCTACTGATCTGGCGGTCTTGACTCCTAATAATTTTTTAAATTTGAGGCCTCCAGGTACAATACCCGATCCAAACTACTGCGATATTGCATTAAACAGGCTGTCCAGGTGGCAACTGTTGCAAAGAATGCACCGCGATTTTTGGATTCGCTGGCATCGCGAATATTTGCACACTTTGCAACAGCGAGCCAAATGGCACCAACCTCTTGCTTCCATTGATATTGGTACTATGGTACTGATCAAAGATGAAAATTCCACTCCATTGGATTGGCCCCTAGGCCGCATTGAAGACCTTATTAAAGGTTCTGATAATGTTCCACGGGTTGCTATTGTAAAGACTACTAAAGGTACCTACAAACGGCCTTTGGTAAAACTATGCGCCCTGCCTACAAATTAAACTCTCTGAAATGCCCCTGGGCATTCTCAGGGGGGTGGGAAATGGTTCGTCCCGCCTTCCTTTTTGTAAATATGTTCTTTTTACTATAATTTACCAAATTGGTTCGAATTAGGCTATTTGGTGATTCACTAGAGCATTTTCTATTTTTTGTTTATTTAGTATTAATTAACTAATTAAGTACTTAAAATTACTGGGTTATTTGCATTTGAAACTCCCGCGGTTTTAGAGGCAAATATTACAATTTGCTATAATTAATTTACTTTACATAAAATGCATTTTGAATTACTAAGGTTCCTAGTTCCTTTAATATGGACCTTCGTAATCTCATTCCTTCCTACTTATTCCTTTTCTCCTACGCCTATGGATTAACGACGCCACTGGGCGCCATGTGGGAGAATGAACGCAGCAGCGATACCTGCTGCCGCATCACAGAGAACCGTTTCGCCTTCGAACGATAATACACGCGTGTTAGCGACTCTCCTACCACATTCATGTGGGGTGCAAAAAGCACGGTTTAACAGCGTGTCCTCCCATGAGTTCCGCTTCCTGTATAAAAATGGTAAGTGAAAATGCATTATTTTTACCTTACATACATTTGTTTATTGCTACACTAACCTAGAAGGTAAACTAGACCATTTCAGAATCCCTTGTACCAGCTTAGCCTATGACCTTATTCCCTTAAAATTACAGTCCACATCTGACACCGTTAAATTCCAGACAACTCTCCTATCTGGACCACCAGGGAGCCCCACTAATCATAATAGTCTAAATGGGAACGTGTCTATAGTTGATGTTGTATTAAAGTGACACCGCGTCATCAAAACCTTGATGGGCGGGAAGGGAGTAGAGGGGTACATACAGTGGCACGCACTTCCTTTAATTTTTTTATTGATATTGATTCCCAAAATGAGGCACTGCACTAATTAGTCATTAGCTTACTATTTTACTTGCTTTTTATTGATGTCTTCTTCCAAACGATTTCATTAGAAAGGAACATATATACTATTACCTGGTTGTTACGAACATATTATTGATTTAGCAGGGCTTTGACGTTTTCTATTCGTTGTTGTTTTGACAGTATGTCAAATCATGACGAAGCTTTTCACAAAACAAATTACCGTCTTTGCAACTAAATCAATATTTGCGCACATTTTAATATAATTTATGTTTATGTTTCGGATCTTTATTTATCAGGTAGGTACCTATTTGATCTCTCCTTTAAAAGGTCGTAGTGTTTTATCTTTCGAACATTAAGCCCCGAGCGGCACACTGCATGTACAAAGTGAAACACTAATTTTTTAAGGCTTCTTTACTTAAATTTTGCCGCAGAATTTGGTTTACCATAGCTATGACGCGGTGCCACTTAAATAGAACATCAACTATAGGTTGTTTAAAAATATAACAATTAGCCGAATAATGATAAACCATCAATCAAAGTGACCTCGATAATGTTTAATGTTTATTCCTTGGCTGGACAGCACAGCTTCTTCTGTAGCTCCTATCTCTACCAGGATTCCATAAAACTAAGTTATCGCTAATGCGAAAACACTAATATCTAACTTTCTAACAGTATCATCCATTAGAGCTATTAAAGGTAATGTTTGTTAATCAAAACGAAAATTTTATTACTTAAATATGGCGATTTTCCGTCGTCAAACAACTGAATCGTTTAGTTCTGAGTTTTTCAATTAATTATTTGTTGAGCATTTGTTCAAAGCGCATTTAAAGTCACTTATTGATATCAAATCATTAATTTCCTATAATATCCAATACATTCCAAAAAGAAGTCAAAATAAAAAAAAATTATAATTTTTAAAGACAAATACTATTTACATCCATAAATTGTCTTATAAAAGATAGGGGGAATGGGACTTAGTGGTAATCGAGGCAAATTTTTATTAGATTTTTTTATGCATGCTTGAAATTGCAGAACTACACGGAGAGGAAGTAACTATCGAAAAAGAAATGATAAAGAATAGTATTAAAAAGCTTAAATCCGGAAAAGCTAGCGGACCTGCGGGAATATACGCTGAAATGCTCAAATATGGATCAGAGAAACTACTAGAAAATCTCACATATATTACTAGTCAATGCAAAAACGGACATCCAATAGATAAAAAAGCAAACTAGTTGAATTGCAATAGTTACAGAAGAATTTCTATAACCAGTACTTTAAGTAGATTGTACGGAAGGATTCTAATAGAGAATGATTTTCATGAGCAAGAAGAAGAAGAGCAAAGTGGATTTCGTGCAGACCTTGTAGTGATAATGTTTTGTCTTAAACAAGTAATTGAGAAAATGAGTGCCAGAAATATAGAGACCCATGTTACTTTTCTGGACCTACAAAAAGCATATGATATTGTTCTAGTAGAAAAATTATGGACAGTGTTAGAACAAACTTATATCAATCATACATACATAGAAGCGATAAAAGAACTATACAAAGAGCAAAAATCTAAAATTAAAATTGGAAATCGACTTTCAAAAGAATTCCTGGTAGCGAAATGCTTAAGCCAGGGCTGTTGTATCAAATATAAAGTACCCGGCATGCGAAGACAACTTCAGTTTCAGACGACCAGACCGCTAACATCTGAAGTTTCTCGATTAAGCAGTTGATGAAATTTAGTATTACTATCTTAATGAGCAAATTTTACTTTCATTATTAAGATAGTTAGATGGTTTAAGTATTTTGTTAAAATAAGTTTTTAAGTACATTATAGAACGAGCAAAGTTTTAAACTAAAACGAAAATGATAGTGACTGCCTAGATAGCACAAGCCGTCTTAAAACATCATGTTTATATCGAATTTAAATCTGAACATCAACGATATTTAGTGAGGTCTCGCCTTCTTAATTTCAACTTTTTAAGAGTCACTTGAGCTAAAAAAATAAAATAGAAGAATAAAGTTGGGGATATACCAACCCATAGTACTCTAAATGGGAACGTTTCTATATGAAACAATGGTAAAAAGCACGCTGTTGTATGGAGTAAAGACTTGTCGCGTACCAGAAAAATTCAAAACAAAAATGGAAAGTGACGAAATGGATGCAACAAGAAGATCAATGAGAATATCTAGAACAGATCATATAAGAAATGAGATCATAAAATAAAATACTCTGCCAATATATGGGCCCCTAAGCTCACACTAGGTACTATAGTTATAGTGTACGTGTGAGCTAATATAACTAACAACTGTATTATATGTTATTCAACTCCAGACTAAATTACCTCTCGTTTGATACCACACAAGCCATGTTTTGACTTAAACTGAAAATTTTAAAACTCCCCCCCCCATAAAAAAAAACAAAAATTAAAATGTATTTTGTTCAACTCCAGACTCAATTACCTTTCGTTTGATATCACACACGCCATATTTTCACGTAAACTCTAATTTTTTAAATCTACCCCCATCCTTTTTTTTAACTAAAATTTATTTTGTTTAACTCCACACCTAATTACCTTTCGTTTAATATCACACACGCCATATTTTCACATAAACTCTAATTTTTGAAATTTACCCCCACCCTTTTACTTGGCTTGTGCTCGGTGGATTTTGTTCATTTTTAAATGGGACCATCTCGACCCAAGACCCAGGCTACGTACCAAATTTCATTGAAATCGGGCAAGCTGTTTTTGAGTAATGCGCGTTGGTCGTTACAGACAGACATACAGACAGACATACAGACAGACAGACGGCGCGACAAAAAAGTTTCAAAATCATCTGAAACGCAAAGATATATAAAAAAATTTGAAATCGGAGCAACTTTTTTTTACTCGAAAAAATTAGGATCACCATAGCTCACACTACTATAGTATAGTATATGTGTGAGCTAAAAGATGAAAAAGATGGCGTCCTAAACTGGAATGGCAACAGTCAATCCAAAGATCAATGTAACGTAAAAATTGTACTAGAATTTTGTAAGAAATAAAGAGGTTCCTTTTGTATTTTTTTATATAATATGGACATAATTGATATCATCATCAATTTAAGGCTTAAGAAAAATATACATTATGAGGTTATACAATCTAAACAGTCGCAACAGGATAAGAAAAATCAGCATAAATTTTTACATAACAGGTATTGTTCTGCTTTTTAAGGTTGTGAATTATATTTTTATATTTTTAAGAAAATAAAAGTCTTTGTGTTCTTATCTGATTAGCTAGCGTATTACAGCAGAAAGCTCTCGCTTAGAAAAATAAAGAAAATCCCCCAACACTCGTTGGATAGTTGTGGAAAATGTACTTGTGCTAGAAATAGAAAAAATACGTGGAGCAAATAAGCAAAATGCTTTGTCCTGAGTAGTACAATCCCTATATCTGTTAGCACTTTCCTGGCATTATTTGTTGCAGGGTGGACAGAAGCCCCGTAAGTTGAGGGTCCCATGTTAATGTTTCAAATAATTTTTTGACTACTTAAAATTTAACATTGTTTCTTTTTATCATCCCTGTAGTATTTTTAAAAATTGGTGCTCTACTAAAACTTTATATATATATATTTATCGGTTTCACAACGTTCTACGCCTTTCGATACCCAATATCCACTTGTTTCTGTTTTCCCATAATTCATCATCTAGGCCTTTTATTCTTATTTCTCTGTCTATTCCTTTTCTCCAGCTTCTCCTTGGCCGTCCTCGTTTTCTTCGGCCAGTTGGTTTCCATTGTAGTATTTGTTTAGGTAGTCTTACATCATTCATTCTTTGTAGATGTCCGTACCACATCAGTTGTTTTGTTCTTATATCATCCACTCAAGTACGTTCATCCACTGTCATAATTTCTCTTATTCTTTGATTTGTAACTCTTTCTCTTTTTGATTTCTCTGCTGCTCTTCTCCAATAGTCCATTTCCGTAGCGGAAAGCATTTTTTCTGTTCTATCCTTGATTGGCCATACTTCTGAGCTGTATGTAATAATACTTTTTACAATGGTGTTATATATAAGCTTTTTGTTATGTTTTGATATACTTTGGTCCCAAATTATTCCATTTATTAAAGTTATTGCTTTTCTTGCTTGTACGTTTCGATCTTTTATAGCTTTGTCTAGTATTTCGTCAGCTGTAATTTTTATATATAAGTATTTATACTCATCACAGGACTGAATTCGCTGCCCGGTATTTAAGATTCGATCCTGTTTCGTTCCACCGATACACATATACTCTGTCTTATTGAGATTAACCTCTAATCCCCACTTATTGTACTCTTCTATTAGTTTTCGTGTCAAATATTTGAGGTCGTCATAATCCTGGTTCACTACTATCTGATCATCGGCGAAACATAAAGTATACAAGGTGGTTTCGTCCAACGGAATTCCCATGTTTTGGCATTTTCTCTTCCATACTTTAAGGACTTGTTCCAAGTAGCAGAGCAATATGTGTTGCTTTAAAAAGGGGAACCTAGAGCGGTTCAAACATTGTAAATGTTAAGCAATTAAATATGTTATTACTTTATTTACGATTAATATATATCTTTCTCGACTTTTTTGTGTCTATTGCTCAACTAATGCTAGTAGAACAGCCAAAAAATGTTTTGTGTATCTTTCTGCTCTTTTCTGTTATTAAAAATGGTACAAAAGTTGGTACTGACACGGTAAATATAGAGCAATTAAATCTCAAAACCTTATAGATTGTTTTTTTATCATACCTGTTTTATGTCTAAAGTTTTGCGCTCTGCTAAAGCCAGCAGAGCAACATATTTAAAAAAAAAGGGGTATCTTTAGGAAATTGTGATCATGATACTTTTAATAAGTTAGGAAAATCACATTTTGTAGCTTGTACTCTGGTAGGTATATATAGTTAATGACCTTAATGTTGATGCCTTAAGGCGAAGTCGTTTATTTTTCCGCCAAATCTGGTGTAAAATTTCACATCCGGGTTACCCCTCTTCTTTTAACTTTTAGTTCATAGGTCACCGGGATTTGCTGCAATCAGGGTAAGCCCTTATGTTTCTATTCCTATCCAATCACCTGCTAAACTAGTTTTTCTTTTTCTAAGCAGGCCACCCTAGGATCAGTATAGATTTTTTCCATGTGGTATACAACATGCCGCAGTCTCGTAGTAATAAAAATTAGGAGGTTTTTGCAAAATAATTAACAGATGCTGCAGATGCTGCACAATTTTTTTTTTGGAAATTTTAAAAAATGTGTTTATATTTACGTGGCTTACCAGGCATTTTGTCATGTGTTAAAATTGGTGGTGAAACTCAATTTATTTTGACAAAAAATTTTAATTTTTTGGGTTATCACTGTTTTTTGAATTTTCTCAGACAAATGTAAATTTAATCTAATTTTATAGTATATTTCAGGACGGTTAGATCAACTTCAGATCATCTCTTTTGTATAACCCAAGTTATTGAAAAGAATATGGCATACGGACAAGAGCTGCATCTGCTTTACGTCGATTTGCAGAAGGCCTATGATAGTATACTACTAAATCTACTTTGGAAAGCGTTGGAAAACACAAACATAAGCGTACAACTAATTAAGGCCATCAAAGAGTTATACCGCAATAATAAGGCAAAAGTTAAAATAAAAGCAAAAATTACCAAAGGCTTTCAAGTAAATAAAGGTCTTAAACAAGGTTGCTGTATCTCGCCTACGCTCTTCAAGATATACTTGGAACAAATCCTTAAAGTATGGAAGAGAAAATTCCAAAACATGGGAATTCCGTTGGACGAAACCACCTTGTATAGTTTATGTTTCGCCGATGATCAGATAGTAGTGGCTCAGGATTATGACGACCTCGAATATATGACACGGAAACTAATAGAAGAGTACAATAAGTGGGGACTGTGATACTCATCACAGTCCCCACTTATTGTACTTAAATACTAGGTCTAAAAATTACAACTGATGAAACACTAGACAAAGCCATAAAAGATCGAAACGTACAAGGAAGAAAAGCAATAACTTTATTAAATGGAATAATTTTGGACCAAAGTATATCAAAACAAAAAGCTTATATATAACACCATTGTAAAAAGTATTATTACATACGGCTCAGAAGTATGGCCAATCAAGGATGGAACAGAAAAAATGCTTTCCGCTACGGAGATTGACTATTGGAGAACAGCAGCAAGGAAATCAAAAAGAGAAAGATTTACAAATCAAAGAATAAGAGAAATTATGACAGTGAGTGAACGTACTTTAGTGCATGATATAAGAACAAAATAACTGGTGTGGTACGGACATGTACAAAGAATGAATGATGAAAGACTACCTAAACAAATAGTACAATGGAAACCAACTAGCCGAAGAAATCGAGGAAGGCCAAGGAGAAGCTGGAGAGAAGGAATAGACAGTGAAATAAGAATAAGAGGCCTAGATGATGAATTATGGGCAAACAGAAACGAGTGGAGATTGGGTATCGGAAGACGTAGAACGTTGTGAAACCGATAAATATATATATATATATATATATATATATATATACATATATATATATATATATATATATACAGTCGAACCTCTATAACTCGAACCTGAAGGGACAATTAAAACAGTTCGAGTTATAGAAACTCGAGTTACATGGGTTAAAATACATGTAAAATGTGCAGGGACCGCTTAAAAGGTTCGAGTTATAGAGAGGTTCGAGTTATAGAGGTTCGAGTTAGAGAGGTTCGACTGTATAAAGTATATTTTTATCTCAGGTGATGTAAACTAAAAATCTGTTTTCACGAAGTGGATTTGAATTTACATACGATTTTTCCAGTGCAATACAGACAAAGAAAAGAGAGAGTGAGCAATTATCTCTAATGTGCTTGTATTCAATCCTTGTATTTCAGAGGAGTCTGAAGCCGGTTTAAGGGGCTTGATGGAATGCAAAACTGACTGTTCGATAACATTACAACGTCGACCTGGAACGCAAATTGGATTTTTAGGAGAGTTTGATGACTGACAAACGGCTTGATCGAATGTAACTATTATTTTTGTAACCCAGTGTGCCTAATAAAGATTAATAGTATGTACAGTGTCCCCCATAATGTTTGCAACATACGGGAAAAAAATTTATTTGTGAGATATGAGAAAAAATGTATATACGATCAATCCTGCTTGTTGAATATCCTGAAAAGACATTTTAACATTTGTCACATGATCACTGTCATGGCGGCAAATTCAAAAAATTAGGCATGAAATCCCAAAAAGTGAGGTCAAATCATTTTAGGGTCCTCTATGAAATTTGGAGCAATAATAATAAAAAATAAGAAATACCCTATTTTTGGCCCTAGCCTTATTATGAATTAATTTTATAAATATTTTGTTATCGAAATAGTTTAATTAACGCAATATTTAATGGACAAAGTTAAAATGATTCAAAATTCTATATTGAAGTCATTTATAAAAAATTAAATATAAATATCCGATTAGCAAATGTTCCTTTCTTGTCGCAATGGCCTTTTTTTGACAAGTTTGTAAGGTTTCCGTGAATTTCGTATTAATACCACAATAGAAAACAACCCCATCATTAATTATGAAACTTTTCCATTGTGGTATTAATACTAAATTCACAGAAACCAGTACAAACTGTCAAATCAAAAGGCCATTGCAACAAGAAACGTACATGTACCAATCACATATTTTTATTTAATTTTTTATGAATGACTTTAATACAGAATTTGGAATCATTTTACCTTTGCCCATTAAATATTGCGTTACTTGAACTATTTTAATAATAAAATCTGTATAAAATTAATTTATAATAAGGCTGGGCCCAAAAATAGGGTATTTCTTAGTTTTTATGATTATTGCTCCAAATTTCATAGAGGACCCTAAAATGACATTCTAAACACTTTTTTTAAATAACTTCTATCGATATATTGCCATCTAACCTCACTTTTTGGGTTTTCATGACTAATTTTTTGAATTTGCCGTCATGACAGTGATCACGTGACTAATGTCAAAATGTCTTTCTATGTTATTCAACAAGCAGGATTGATCGTATACTTACAAATAAAAAATTTTCCCATATGTTGCGAACATTATGGGGGACACTGTATATGCAGTAAGTTCATCAAATTGCAATTTATACTCGTAACGAAATATTTAATTTGAATTCCAAAACATATGTAGGTATACGCGTGATTAAGCAAAAATCCAATCTGATGGCTACCCCCGTCTATAAATGAGCAAAAACCAAAAACTAATAAACTTTTTGCTCGTTAAAAGTCGAGATTGATTTTGGGCCGGAATGCTCGAGGCAATAAGTACACGGGTTTTAATTTTTGCTGATTACTCTTCTAGGGATTTAGCTTTTTATTTCTAGATTGTCATTTCGTCATAGTAATTAAAAAATACAGTGAATATCGGTTATAAAGCCAGGTCTAGACCTAACATTTTACCTTACTAGTTCAGGCAAGATTCGGGAAAATCCACTTTCTAGAAGCATTTTATATTACTTTTGGGCAAATTGGCAATTCCGCCTATTTTGACCCCGCTGAATCCGAATATCCCTGTTGATAACTCGAAATATTGATAGGGGCTGAGATATTCAAGATGGCGGCCAAAATGGCGGCGGAATCTAAATCGCCACTGGAAAGCCCAGATTGTCACAGGTGTACATTCAAAATATATATTTGTATAATAAAAAAATAATAACATATTATTTTTTTTAGATGGCTGCAAAAAGCTCCAAAAACCCCCTCAGACCCCCCAAAATCTGAAAGTTTGAGGTTTTTTAAAATTTTCTTAAAAACTAAGCTTCTAAGAGAAAAATGTATAATATACTTTATTGTAGACAATTCCCTTTTCAACCTGGTATAACTTAATAAAGTTAGACTAATAACAAGCACTCCAGCGGCGTCCGTTAATTAAAGTAATTAAAAAAAGTTGAAAAAATACCTATGTTTTTTCCAAGATTTATTTAAGTTTTTTAAAAACTAATATCTACAGAAAACCATGTATTACATTTTGGTATACTCAATAAAATTTCCTTCAAAATGACGTACATCATGATTAAATCGGTTTTATAAATAAAACTTCAGGGGCATCCGTAAATTAAATTAATTTTGAAAAAACAGAAAAACCATTTTTGTTACACGTTTTATCTAATTTTCTCAAAAACTAAGCTTAACATGAAAAAACTTGTTAAACACTTTTTTGTAGACAGGGAAATTCCCTTCTTAAAAATGTGAAACTCGGTAGGTTTTCACTTATAGCAAACTCTCCAGCGACGTCCGTCAATGGGGGTGATTTCAACAAATCATTAAAAAAAAAACATGTTTTTCATACGCTTTATTCAATTTTCTTAAAAACCAAGCTCTGTATCAAAAAATGTATTCTATACTTCGTCATAGCCAATAAAATGTCCTTTGACGATGTATAACAAAGTGGAAGGTATTTTATATTTACCGCTCCAGTGGTGTTCTTAATTTAAAGAAATTATTTAAGATCAATCAAAACTAATCAATTTTGTATCTTATTAGCTTTTCGGTGGATAATAAAGAGCGGCGGATAAAAGGTCGAAAGTACAAAAGGTCGAAAAAATAAGGTCGAAAGTACAAAAAGTCGAAAATACAAAAGGGCGAAAGTACAAAAGGCCGAAGGTACAAAAGGTCGAAAGTACAAAAGGTCGAAAGTACAAAAGATCGAAAGTACGACCGCGGGTCTACATCGACTGGAGAGGTCAGTTCGACTTGATACGGTAAATTTGTATTTTTAATATTTTGTTTTGTCGATCTTTTTTCGACCTTTTGTACTTTCGACCTTTTATGGCTTGGGCGGCGGGCCCGATAATAAAATGTCCTTTTATAGTTTTATAGTTAATTTTAATTTGGAAACATTTTATTTTAGTAGGTATAAATTACGAACCTTTTTGAAGTATTTATGATAACATTAACCTCACTTTGTAATATATCATATAAAAGGAAATTGTCTTATCCTCAATAAAGAATAAAGGCACATTTTTTTCTGAAAATCTTAGTTGGAAAAGATATTTAAATATGCAAGAGAAACTGATTATTTCAGTTATTTTTGAAAATAAGTTTATATTAGTACGCCCCTGAAACCTTAAATATGGCAACAACCCGACATTTTAATATAGTTTTTAAAAGAAAATGTTATGTTCTACAATAAAGTATACTACATATTTTTTCCTAAAAAGTGTAGTTTTTGAGAAAATTTTGAAAAACCTATAATAAACATGTTTTTTATAAATAATCCCAATTCACGTACGCCACTGAAGAGCTACTTGCTTTGCCTAACCTTATTGACCAATACATCGTTGGAAAGGGAATTTTATTCTTCACAAAATACTGTTTTTTGCAATTTTTGATAAAAGGGTTACTTTTCGAGAAAATTGCATAAAACTAAAAAAAACAGGTTTTTGGGGGTTTGGGGGGGATTTTCTCCATCCCTGTCGATTTTTCAAGTTGGCAACAGAAATATTCGGATTCAGCGGGGTCAAATTAGGGGGAAATGGTCTGTTGCCAAAAAGTAATATGATTTGCTTCTAGACCGAAAACGGAAAGCCTTTTAAAATAATATGCTCTGACTATACGTTTTGACTGTCAGTCAAAAGGGTCAAGTATGATGGTTGAAAGACTAGCGTACACACTTGATAGTTTTAACGTACGTTTTTAGATCAGTTTTTGATACACCATGGAGGAAGCACTGCTTTTGTCAATAATGTTTTTTGTTTTAAATGTCTATAAACGGTTAGTTTCGGTAGCTAAACATAGTTTTTAACCAGTTTCTCAAAATGTTGTGCTGATTTAGTGTGGTAATGTCCCCCGAAGATGTAAGTTTCTGCTTACGAAACATGTCGGGACTATTTGTTTAAAACAAATTAAAAATTAGTGAAAAAAAAAATATCTTATCTAATGTCGGACGTTTCGTATACCAACTTCTAAGTTGCACTCGAAAGGAATTAAAATTGTATCCACTACCACAAGAAATGCCGCTAAAAGTGACGTTTTACCGGAAACAAAGCCTATACCGATAAGTTCAACAGGTCCGACTTCAGTCCTGTTCAGTTCAGGCAAAACGTACGTTTTATTGTCTACACGAAAGGTTTTGTGTGTGTGTAGACCCCGCTTAAGACCATTGTACGGGCCGCTTAATTTCGGTCGTTATAATTGAGCGTCGTTATAGAGAAAAACGTTAAGAAACTGGGTTATATATTTTTATTACGAAAAAGTGATTATATCTCTTCAAATTTTCATTAAAGACTTTCTTTTTAAAAAAAGTTAAAAACATGGAATATTTTCAGATATACATATACACACAGGGTTCGTCAACGATCGTTTGGCCATTGAAAATATGTGAATTGAAGAAAGATCGCTATTTAAATAAATGGCACTAAGAGATATAAATAGTTTAGCGCTGTTGTCAAGTTAGCAATTCAAGAAAATGGTTTTCTTTTCGCGATATAATGACGTTACTCTTACCGGCTGAGTAGGCCAAAGACCGCGATGCATAAAATCCTTAAAACCCCTTGATTTTAATTGTTGTAGTGCCATCTATTAGATATCATTTGAACTGTATGACTAATAATCAATACTACAAATCCGTAATTAAGTATACAGTTAGAGATTTCTAACTTGGCAAAAATGTTAAAGGAGGTTACTACACGCACAAACAAAATATTTCACAAATTCAACTTTATGGATAACAAATTTCTTGGTGTTTATGTGTACCGATTTATTCTCAACCAGAGTTAGAAACCAATACTTTGAAAAGTAACTATTACATTACAAATTACTTTACAGGAATGTACTTAGAAAACTGTGTAATTAATTACAACAAAAAAATAACTTAAATTTCCTACTTGCAAAATAAAAAAAAGTTGTTGAAAATTATTTTTTGTTTATTTCTTTCACTTTTTCACAATTTACAAAATGTGAAAATGCTTAATTTAGGAGCCCCCTTCTTCGTAATATATTCCGAACTTACCCCTTAAATTCAGTACAAAACGTGGATTGCTTTAAATAATAAAAGCAAAATAGCTTTCTACAAATAATAACAATGACTTTAGTAATTCAATTGCATTTTTGTAATTTCATTATAATTGTAAAATAATTTTTCAATTATTTTAAAAACAAATAATTGCAATTACCATAACACCGCATTTCAACTTATTGTTTTTTTTTCAAGAGGAATGGCCCCTCGATTTAGGGGGCAAAAATAAAATTTTAAAAGGAGTAGTAAATGTGACAAACATTTTTTTCTGCAGACTGAAACCAGTAGAGGAGCAGGAGGTTTAGGGCTGTCTTACATCCCTACCCCCAAAAATATTGTCCCCTATTCTGTTTACTGGATAGTGTATGGTGACTATTAGCAACTTGACTTCGTGAGCCGCCGCCAGAAGATCGAACACCTGAGCGGCATTTAAGTGCGACTTTACTAAAAGAGCAGGGTTATTGTGAAAGAAAAAATTATAAAAAAATTGAATTTTTGTCGATTTAATGTTTCCTGATTAAAGCTAAAATAACGAAATAAACAATAATGACTATTTCTTCGTCTTTTAAAAGTGGAAATCTTACTTTGATTGCTCCTATTTAGTAATAAAAAACTATTAATGAATTTTGAGTCACAGCGGCAACCGCTCCTGAATATGCGCGTCTTTGGTCCCTCACTGACTTCTTACGTTCCATAAGTTCATCCTTTTTTATACGCTTTTCATAAAGTCTAAACGTTCGAAGTCGAGGTAACGGCGTATATGCAGTGGCGTTATAAATTGGGGGAGCAGAAATTTTAAATAAAATTCATTAAAAACTTACCAAAACAACTTTATTTTGGTAGTTTTTAGTTTATTTATTTATAGATAAAGTCCATTCGCCTTTGTTTCTTATGGCCCCGTAGAGCAACCTCAAAAATCCCACAGAATTTTAAACAGTCTATTAACCTACTAAGTATATGTCTAATTTTTGTCACATTTTCATTATGTTCGGTAATGTTTTGCTCATTCAATTGGCACTTAATATCAGTCTTGCTTAGCATAGAAAATTCTATGTGTTTATTTAAATGAATTCCACTTTGTGTCTTTTTAACTTACAACGCCTTAGATTTTTTTACATATTTTCGACATATTTCAGAAAAAAAACACAAAAAATAGCTTAAAATTCGACATCATGAGGCTTTGGGCCCCCCCAAGAGGCCTCGCCCCCCCCCCCAAGACATATTCCGGGGTGCGCCACTGATATCACACATTCCCTTTGCACGCTGGATCACTTCGTGAATTGTTCATAACAAGACAAATAAAGCAAAACAAAGCATTTCTTTTTTCACAACCGCACAACCAGTTTTGAGCATCGTATAATTTTTTATTAAATTTTCTATTATAAGTTTTTATGGAACACCCCTCGGCATTACTTACACTAAAATTTTGGTTGATTTTTAGGTCCGGTCTATGTGGCCCTAAAGACTTTATTTGTAATCGAAGTTCATATGTCAACGTATTTAAATTCGCACAGTTAACTAGGTAATCGACGGTATTTATTTCCATTTTATAAACAAACGATAACGAAAACAAACAATGACACGCGACTATCAAATCAAAACCAATTCATACGTCTTCACTAAGGATAAAACCGGCAATACTAGAAAGGGCAACGTACGTTTCCGCACGATGACGATGGTCGACGTCAACTAAAACAAATATTCCTCTCGCCCACGCAAGGGAACAGCCACCCATACAACGCTGAAAAACGGGTGAAATTGAAACCTTGCCCCACGCGGCGCTTCCGGCTTGTAATTATTGACGGTAAAAAAGTTCAGCCAATTAATCGCTTGTTGTTAACCACAGATAATAAAAAGAACTAGACAATCATGTCGTAAGGGAAGATTTAACTTTTTTTAATAAATCAATTAAACTTACATACGTCACTCACTTATGGCAAAAAGCGATTGAGTTGCGAGGTGAAACAAGAACAATTGCCTTAGATATATCTAAAGCATTCGATAAAGTATGGCATGAAAATCTGCTCAACAAGCTCAAAGCAACGGGATTGTCGCCGAGACTTTGCACTTGGTTTGAAAGTTACCTTAAGGATAGATCCATTTATGTTGCACTGGATGGCCGGAACTCCAACTCTTACCAAATAAATGCTGGCGTGCCACAGGGAGCAATCCTTTTTCCAACACTTTTTCTGATTTACATAAATGACCTCATAGATAAAATAGTAAATCCACTTTATTGCTTTGCAGATGATGGCAATGTAGTCTCCTCAGTCATACCACCCACATGTCTCTCCGCACGTGAATTCCATTACCTTAGACTAACTGAAATATCACAGATAAATAACGACTTGGAGACAATAGAGGACTGGGGCAACAAAAACCTTGTACAGTTCAACGCGCAGAAAACCCAAGCAGCCCTGTTTTCAAAAAAGACCAGCACCGGTGAGCCAAACATCATGCTATCTGGAGGTGCTGTCGCATTGCAGAGCCAGTTGAACATCTTAGGAGTCACTGCAGAGACCAACATGTCTTGGCACAGTCACGTGGCAGATATAGCTAAAAGGGCGTCCCAAAAGCTTGGGGTGCTATTTCGTACAAGACATCTGTATACACCAAGCCAACTGCTGACACTCTACAAAGCCCAGATTCGACCAACTATGGAGTACTGCTCACATATATGGAGTGCGGCACCCAAACATACCTTAATGCTTTTGAACACCGTGCAAAAACTTACCCGTAGCTTAGATAGTCTCGAACATCGAAGAACTGTAGGCGATCTATCTCTCTTCTACAGGTATTATCACGGAAAATGCTTTGAAGAGTTGGAATTATGATCCCCCCGGGAGTAGCACCTACTAGGCGAACACGTCAAACAGACGGTAACCATCAATTTATTGTCAAAATAAAGGCACCAAGAACCTCATTATATCAGAATTCATATCTCTGGAGAACAGCATCGCTGTGGAATAAACTCCCTGCGACAGTTTTCCCTGCAGGTTACAACCTGAACCGTTTCAAAACCAACATACACCAACATTTCCGCGCACTTGCCGCTTCTCGAGCATGATAGGGATCTCCTTGCGAGTGCGCATACCCGTAAAAAAAAACTACTGTTTGTTGTCTAGTTTTGAGAGGGCACTGCCCCGTTGCCCTCCCTGTAGAAGCCGCCATTGCATATGTATCGTTTGTTTCATGGATTTATGTATCTTTCTTTCTAATCAAAGGCATATACAAAAACTGTCGCGTTCAATCTGAATATCGCACGCTCACGCCACACAGATCTTGAAGAGCTGCGTGAGGCTTTCACGCTTATTAGATCACCGATAAAATGTAGTAAAAATACGTACTTATTATAAGCATGAAATTATAAACAGTGTCGCACTCAGAAATATGGCTAATAAGCTATTTTTTCTGTTTATTCATGAAATATGTGGAAAATATCTAAACAAATTTAGGTTTGGGATGGCCCCGAGCCCCCCCCCCCCCTGGGTGCGCCCATGTTATAAATATTTTATTAAACATTTACACAACTTGGCTTTAACTAGTAGTAGTAGTGTGGAGTAGGCTCTAGGCCTGGCGACTAGGCACATGAAGCGCCCTTTTCGCCAACCCCCGGGCATCCCCCCTACTGCGTCCTTCTTTCGCTAAGAAATCTGCCTGTCTTCTGTACAAAGGCCAGAATATCGGGCCACCTCAGATTCAGAAGTTCCTCCGTCTCAAAGGCTTCCTCTTCGAATACCTCTCTTCTTGCCTCCTTGTATGCTTGACATTATGAGAGAAAATGCGCCGAGGTCTCGTGCTCGGCCCAACATCGCTCGCACGTCGCGTCCTTCTTCACTCTCATCTTTGCCAGGTGTCCTTGTAGGACGCAGTGTCCGGTCAGGACTCCCACTATGGCTCCCACCTCTCTTCGTGTTCTACGGAGCAGCCAGTCCCTACGGGATTTGCTGTAGCCTGTCACATACTCCTTCGCCTGTCTGGCGTTTCCTGTGTTGGTCCAGTCCCTTTGTATCTCTTTCTGGGTCCACTCTGTTAGGGCCGACTTCATTTGCCCTCTTGTGGCTTTAACTAACATTTAATGTTATTATATTAAACAGTGGCGCACCCAGGAATATGTCTTGGGGAGGGGGCCGAGGCCTCTTGGAGGGGGGGCGAAGCCTCATGATGATGCCCAATTTTAAGCTATTTTTTGTGTTTTTTCATAAAAAATATGGAAAATGTGTAAAAAAATCTAAGGCTTCCTCCGTCTCAAAGGCTTCCTCTTCGAATACCTCTCTTCTTGCCTCCTTGTATGCTTGACATGATGAGAGAAAAAGCGCCGAGGTCTCGTCCTCGGCCCAACATCGCTCGCACGTCGCGTCCTCCTTCACTCTCATCTTTGCCAGGTGTCCTTGTAGGACGCAGTGTCCGGTCAGGACTCCCACTATGGCTCCCACCTCTCTTTGTGTTCTACGGAGCAGCCAGTCCCTACGGGATTTGCTGTAGCCTGTCACATACTCCTTCGCCTGTCTGGCGTTTCCTGTGTTGGTCCAGTCCCTTTGTATCTCATTCTGGGTCCACTCTGTTAGGGCCGACTTCATTTGCTCTCTTGTGGCTTTAACTAACATTTAATGTTATTATATTAAACAGTGGCGCACCCAGGAATATGTCTTGGGGAGGGGGCCGAGGCCTCTTGGGGGGGGGGGGGGCCGAAGCGTCATGATGATGTCCAATTTTAAGCTATTTTTTGTGTTTTTTCATAAAAAATATGGAAAATCTGTAAAAAAATCTAAGGCTTAGGGGGGCCCATGTATTAAAGCTAACATCCTATGTAATAATTTCCCAAATAGTCAAATATGTAGGAATTTAGCTTCATTCGCCTCCCCTCCCCTAATACGAAATAAATATTAATTTCATATCTGATGTGAAACTTGGGTTTATAAGGCCGTTTTTATCGTTTTTTAGTAGCAATAAGTCGGCTATCCATCATCAAGGATTTGTTGCGGCTTTGTAAGGGAAACTTTTTAAAATTTACCTAAAAATACAGGAACTTTTAAGGAAGTCAGTTGTGAGAACGACAAAATAAATTATCACCATTATAAAAAGAACCATTTCCCAACTAACATTTATAGTAGCGGCTACATGTTCTAAAGGCTTTACTACTTTCTTATAGTAGAAATGTGGTGATCCCAACCAAAATTTGTTACTTTTTAGTTCTAACTACTATTTAGTATCAGGAAATAGTAGATGTTTCGTAAAAACGACCCTCTAAACTACTTCTTAGGATTGTTTCTTGATAATCGATTCTGTTAGTCTTCTCTACCACAATAGGACGTTGCTAAAGTTTTACTTTCTTTTTAGTCGTTATTTCGTAGTCGCCCTGACTTTTATATCCTACTTAATTACCACTAGAAAGTTATGCTTCATTGGAGTCCCAGACAAGTGTATCCGACAACTACATTATAACTTTAATTTTTACCACAAAAGTTTGTGTCATCATAGTAACATTTGATGTAACAATGTAGACTTTTTGGATCAACTTTAAAGCCGCAACTACTTTGACTTTTTTTTAATGTCGATCTTTTAAAGTAATCTCTCCTTCCTGTTTCTACTTTGAAAACGTAGACTCTTTGAAGTCGCATCTTGGTCGCACACATTCTTAACCCTACTTTTTGTAGCTCCTTTTATAATATGGGAATAGTTTTTAACTACCTTGAGCAGTTCATTTTTTCGAGCTCATTGTTTGACCATTTTGCAAAATAATCTAAATGCAAAATATTGATCCAAAGTATCGAGTACCGCACACGGATTTTAAGAATTCCCTGGTCCATGCTTAATCTCCATCCTTAATCTTTTACGCTACTTGTTGCTGTTCTATTCTTGTACTGTCTTTACGGTCATTCGTGGTTTGTACTGTGGCACCACTCTATCGCCATCGTAACCCTCTTGTGCTGACGTGTCGTGTCTCACTGTGATTCATTTTATTGGTTGAGCTTGGGTCATTGTCTTTTTGGTTTTCTTCAAATTTGTGCTGTTGTTGAAGCTTGGTTTGAAGTGAATAAACTTAAATTTCTGCTGTGTACAATACTAATATCTAATTTATGCACGGCCCCTAAAATAACCTCTGGGATATGCTAGGCTTCATCTAGGAACTTTTGCGCTTTTTGCGGCTAATAAAAAAACAAGGTAAATATATCGTGGTTACATGCGGATTTCTAAGCGATCTAACAAGTCTCAGAGATTGTTTTTTTACTTATAGGGCTTATAATAATAAAAATTACTGAATATTGACAATGCCAAAATATCTAAAAACAATAAAACATACTACATACGAATTGTGAGAGCAATGTGTAAATAAAAAAAGTAACAATAAGTTGATTTCATTGATATGACTACGTTCTTTTAGTTCCTTGACCAACACTTCCTAGAAATTCTAGAATAGGAATCATGCTCCCGACTGCAACATTTTTAAAAAACACTTTTTATTGGCACTTTATTTATTGTTCTAATGGAATCTAATTTATCTTGTTTTTGTTTTAAAACCTACCACAAATTCACGCTCGTACATAACCTATAAGCAGTGGTGCTGTTGTTGACAGAAACGGCAAATGACAAGTGGCGACACCCCAATAACTTCAGGGTAGTAGTTATACTTATCGCGTGGTTCCTATCACTTTGTAGACGTTTTCTAGTGGCGAAAGCTAGTTAATAATACGTTTCTGCAACGAAGGAGTAGAAATTCGAGTGTGTTATCTAGAACTAAAAAGGAATGCCGACATAAAAGTCGTAAGTGACACGTTGCCGTAACTTAGGCTCACTTTCAAGTAACCCTTTCGACTATCAGGGAATATAGTTTGGGACGCCATGTTTTTATGTAAGAAAGAAAATTTAATTATTTTTGTCGTTTTATGAGCTCATATTAAAGAACTATACTATTTTATAAACAAATTAGTTGAAGCTTACCAAAAATGCTCTTCTTAAGCACCATTTGTTGGAGTTAACTGTCGATTATGAAAACATAACCTCCAAAATCACAACACAAAAATTCCATCAGCTACCCGAAAACGGCTCAATTTTACGGGCGCACCGGTTTTTTGCAATATATATAATGCATGTTATACAAAAAACTTTGCGTCGCACTAGAATTTTGATCCTCTGCTCGTAAATTCTCACACTTTTGGATAACATAGTACATATTATAACCATAACCAAACAAAAAAACTAAGCGAGCCTGTTTACTGTTGTGTCCACCATATTGTGTAAGAATTCTACCAAAAAAAAACGATTATATTATTTGCAACTACATCGCAACTTTTATGCCATTACGGAAAAAAAACAGCCTCTACGACGTAGTAGATACCTGGCTACGACGTAGTAGTGTAGTTGTTACTACAGTGACTTTAAACACTTGGCCAAGTAGTTATAACCAGAAATTGGTTCCCCACTTAGGGAATTATAACGTCGCTGTATGGTATACTGAGACGTAGCGGGAGTACGTTACGGTTACTTTTAAGAAATTCTTTCTAGTTGGGGTTTCGTCGTTACAACTTTAAATGTTTGTTGGGTTCCACAACTCTAAACTAACCTGGATTAATTCGTACTCTTCTCCTTTCGCTCTTCTTTCTTTTTAGTCATTAATAGATCTTAAGCAATGGCGATTTCTTTCCATAAGTGCACATGTGCACGTGCGCTCTAAAATTTTACTTAAAAAGTATTTAAATTCATTCTTTAATTAAGAATTTCATCATTAAGTATTAATAAACCCTAAAAGGAATTCACCAAAGACTTGAATACGAACTAGAAATTACTAGCCGGTATGTATGTTTTATTTTGTATTATGGATATGTAGGCCGACTCGCTTGCGTTTTACTGGAACCAAATTCTAGGCACCGTAGATGTTATGTCGCATTCTAGTTACCAAATATGGAAAGAGAGGACGACATGTCCCTACAGAATTTTGCAGTACATAGGATCTTACTTCGATTGTGCTCTTATGTAGAAATTGCGACCATCGATGCCTTCCACATCCCCCTCCCAATGTCCCCCGCGTCAACGGTTAGGGTTGACTGTTATAGCTTTTCAATTAGTGCACTGGGATGACTTGGCTTTATCGGTTGGGCTCTATTGTTTTGATTTCGACGATTTTGTAGCTACGAGAATGGCGGAGGTTTCTATTTCTGATAGCATTAGCGTGCAATATTTAAAGACAATTAAATTTTCTCCTTAACTGCCCTCAGGCGTTGGATCTGGAGTTGTTAGTATCCAAGAAAAAGTCGAGATTCAACATACTCTCGGCAAATTGGCTACTATATTTCAGGCCGAATTCGTAGCCATTGAACTGTGTGTCCGGTGGATTACTGACCACGAATGGACCAACAGGACAATAAAAATCTTCTCTCCGACAATCAAGCAGCCTTAAAAGCGCTTGATTCCTACACGGTCTCATCGAGAACCGTGAGGAACTGCAGAGACTCGCTGAACACGCTTGGTAGCGCTAATAAGGTGTCATTAGTATGCATGCCAGGGTATTCTGGACACAAGGGAAATGAGGCCGCGGACCAGGCAGCGAGGAAAGCGGCATCTGCTGAATTTTTCGGCCCCGAACCAGCCCTGGGCATATCATACAATGCTGCTAAATTAACCATATTGGGATGGATGGAGGACAGCTTCCAACAATACTGGATGAATATACCAGAACTGGCTCACTCTAAAGAGTTCATTAAAGGACCTTGTCAGAAGAGAGCCAGAAATATCATTGGACTTACCAGACAGGAGATCCGTATAGTGACTGGACTTTTTACGGGTCACTGTCGACTAAGAGTACCCATGCACAGAATGGGAATAACAGAAGAGACCGAATGTAGACTCTGTATGGAGGATGATGAAACCGTTAGACATGTACTGTGCGAATGTCCGGCTATTGCACGTTTACGTAAAAACACTTTCAGTAAACCTCAGATTGATTCAGAAGATCTGAACAGTGTCTCACCCAAAATGATAGCTAACCTTTTTGGAGGATTAGGCATACAGAGGTGAGAAACAACTCAAAAGTGAGCCACAATAGACCCATTAAAGGGTCGCAGTGGAAGGGCTGCAAGGCCCACTCATATATGAATCATCATCAACTGCCCTCGAAATACTTATTAGAACGGAAATTTCCACAAACGATATTTTTGTAAAAAAAAAAATTTCAAATAACGTTTTTTTAAGAAATTATTTTCGTATTCGCTTCTTATCTGTCAATCGATCGTGAACTTATTCTAACCTGCTTAAAAAATTCCCCTATTTTTTACAAAAAAATTGTTCCTATAGTGGACCTATTAAAAGGAAGACTGGGGAGCTAATAATAAAATAATTTGTATAATAACGACTTTCAAAGAAAATGTTTTCGAACAAAAAATATCCGTTCAAACAAACAAATCCAAACAATTTTTTTCGAATAAACTTACGCACCCCCGTAAGTGCCTCCAGGGACAGTTGCTGAACTGCATCATAAAAAACGGAGACAAGCGTCTTCGTACAGGACGACAGTGATATAGAACAACTATTTATTTGCTGTGGGAATAAATTTTGGTAATGCCGGGCATTTCGCAAGATGAAATTGCATTTCTGCTAAAAGCAATTGCATCTCCTTAAAGGATCCTAATTCAGACGGTTGAATGAAATATGCAAAACTTCGAGCGAAGGTAATATATCCCCTTAAAAGTTTATCCTTATACATAGAGACTACCAATTTAAAAACTGATAATGGCCATAGGTATTAAAATATGCAAAATTTGGAAAAACAAAAAAATACTGTTCTTATGGAATCTAGGGGGCAATTTCTAATATCTAGTCCCTTCTCCTTTAGGGTAGGGGAGGGTGGGGAGACACTGGAAAATTTCTAGTTTTTTTTTCAATATTACGTAAAATATAATAGTAAATGTCCCATGTACTGACAAAATACGAAGTCTCCCCGGCACTGGGGAGATAGTGGGCACTACTTGGACACTATAATAAATACTGATAAAAGTGAAACCTATTTCTGGAAAATCAAAGAAATAAGTAATAAATAAAACTGAAAAACTTATAATGGCCATAGGTATTAAAATATGCAAAATTTGGAAAAACAAATAATACTGTTCTTATGGAATCTAGGGAGCAATTTCTAATATCTAGTCCCTTCTCCTTTAGGGTAGGGGAGAGTAGGGAGACACTGGAAAATTTTTAGTTTTTTTTAATATTACCTAAAAAATAATAGTAAATGTCTCATGTACTGACAAAATACGAAGTCTCCCCGGCACTGGGGAGATAGTGGGCTCTACTTGGACACTATAATAAATACTGATAAAAGTGAAAATCAATCAATGAAATAAGTAATAACTAAAACTGAAAAACTTGATAAAAACAACTTGACCATTGACGAGGCACTATTATTTAATTTCAGTAAAATTCTCGTAAAACCAAATTTGAAAAGCTATTTTAACAACCATACAACCTAAGCTTAGGTCAATAAATCATTTGAGTCTAGGTTGGATATCCTGAAACCATTGGGATGGGGAGACCCTGGACACTGTCCAAACAGTAAACATATTTAATAGAAGTATTTGTGAAAATTACAATCTTTCAATAAATTATGAAGGTGCACCAGCTTACTTTTTAATGTTAAAGTTAAATATTGATTAAAATATTAGACCCGTGAAATTTCAAGAAAGGTAAATATATAAAATTCAATCATCTTTATGCTGTTTGTCATTTATATACAGTCCGAAACTCGCCAATGGAAAATATGAACTATTGCGAGAGTTACCAAATATCCCTACTGTCCCAACTGAACCCACCTTCCCCTACTTGTTGAAGTAAAAAAATACTATGTTAGGATATTATCAGAGAGTACGAAAGTGTAAAATTATGGTTGCTATAGAAGATTTAGAATTTGGAAAGCAACTTTCGATATATTCATTTCCGGGCTTTCTTTGGATAGAAGAAGAATTAAAGTATACTATGTTTAGAATACTAAAGAATGATATTGACTGTCCAGTTATATTAAATCAAATGCCCATTGTAATTAACCGTCTTCACTCAAGAAATTCCAACATGTTTTATCTCACATTTCCCAGAACAAACCTTGATAAAAACTACAGCCAGTCTAACAACTTTGATATTGAAAATATTAATATAAATATTTATATAATATATAAATTACGAGAGTTATAACTATTTAACTATTATATGCTAGCCAAAGAGGCTTGCAATTAGTTTTATACATATATTTAGGTGATTTAAATGTAATGTATTTTTAATGTAGAAGTTTTAACCTTGGTTTGTTTTATTGTATGTTCTCAATTAGTGGCCTGTTTATGCTCATCTTTGGTTTGGGGAGGTAGAATAAAAATGTCAGACGCAAGTAGTTTCGTAATATTTTTTACAGCTACTAACATTTTACAAAGCTATTTTAAACTTGAATAAGCATCACTGTTTTAAAATATTTAATTAATAATTATAATATTAGCAATAAAGCAACAATTTTTGGAGTTAGCAGTTATAATTAAATAATTTCTGGGTAATTCGAGACCTTTTGGCTGGAAAATGAGAATAAACGGGTCACGGGACTTCTTAAGGTTTTATTAAATTCATATCGGGACAGAATTTTTCGAAGCATTGAGTAAATAAGCCAAATAGAGGTGCAACCGGCGAGCCTTGCAACATTGAGGGGCAGATGGCGCTGAAATAAATTGTTCTAGTACGCAATATATATATATAAGTGTTTTAGATATAAGTGTTTGTATAATAATACAATATTTTCTTATGTGGTGCAGTACCGTAGAAATAAAAATTAAAAGGCTCTTGCGAAAAATCAACAGATGCTGCAGATATTGCACATTTTTTTTTGACATTTTTATATTTACGTGGCTTTCCCGGCATTTTGTCATGTGTTAAAATTGGTTGTCAATTTATTTTTCCTTAAATGCCTAAACTATAATTTTTTTGGATTGTTCACTGTTTTCTCAGACGAATGTAAATTTAATGTAATTCTATGGTATATTTTTAGAAACGAAGTGGATGAGAATTTACATACAATTTTTTCAGGGCAACGTATGATAAACACAGATCAAGAAAAGAGTGAAATGCAAACATTCAAATACAAACCTTTCGTTGCCCTAAAATTGGCATTTTTAATCACTATATTATAAACTCAAACAATTATAATAAGTAAATTAAACAGTTGATTGAATTATTCAATCAACGTTTAAAGTGTTGATAAATAAAAATACTTTGCAACAAACATACAAAATTTTCTTAAAACCTAAAAGTTTAAAGAGTGTGAATGTTAGATTACAAAATTTTAATAATTTTAACATTAAAATCAAATATAAATTAAGAAGTGAAAATGTGAAGTTTCAAGAAGAAAATTGAAAAGGTATGTTTAATTTTCCTACATTATTTATATAATTGAAAAAAGCACTTTTAGTATACCCTTCTTCCTCCAACCACCGCGAAATGCCCTTTCAAGACCGTAACCAATAATAAATGTACTACTGTTTAATACTTTTATCAGTTATTTAAATTGCACAAAATGGTGGTTTGCAACGTTTAAGCCTTGGCTTTGAGTATATGACCCATATAGAGGTGCAACCGGCGAGCTTTATCATATCGAGAGGCAGATGGCGCTAAAATAAATTCGTCTAGTACGCAATGTTCCGCAGCCAACGATAAAGACCGGCAATGGCGCGTTATAAGCAAGTCGGCGGTCACGTGATCTTAGGAGTCCCAGGATTCTTATTGTATTGCTTAATATATTATATGTTTTTACACAATTTAAATAAATTAACAAAAAATTTTTGTTCTTTTATAGGCAAAAATTGAAAAAAATATTTTGCTGATATATGTGTTTATTATGGATAAAAGAACTGAATCTATAAAATAACAAATTATACAAAATTTGCACTCTAATATCTTCAGGTACATATATTAGGTACATAATATCGTTAGTAACTTCAAGTCTTTCAAAATTGGACATATCAAACCTAAGCTTTTAATTTTTTAATTTTGCTTTGACTTTGAGTTCTTATTCAAAGATTTATTAGCAGACACTAAATCATTGTGCTTTTTAATAAAATTATTTTTAAAAACTTTACATGCCCTTAAACTAATTTTTTCAAGCTTTGACAATAGTTTTTCTTCACAAAAACACTCACTAAAGTTATCTGAAGAAAAATTTTCGATATAAAACATTTCACAATAATTTATTAAAAAGAAACAAGTGTGTGAATAAGTGAGATGGTTTTCTCATTCAATGAACTGAATGAAGTGGTCGTCAAAAATTTTTTGAAAAATTACCCAGTACAAAGTTTAATATCTATTTCAATAAAGTGTAAGTTAACTACCAACTCATGTTCTTTTAAAAGCTGTATCTTACTTTTTAAATATTGCACACTACCAGAGAGATTACTATCTGTTAACAATATTTTACAAATCAGTTTTTTAATATTGCGAGGGTGCGGAAGACATATTACCTTAGAATTGTAAATTGACGTGTATGCACTGGATAACTGGATAAAAAAGATGAAGCCAACATTAAAGTGTAATCCTCCATATCTTCGATTCTCAGGTTACCTTTTCAAGAGACCTAATTGTTCAATAAGAAATGACAACTGAACACATTTTTCACTCTCACTATCGAAAATGTCACAAAGGATGTCTATTACTTGATCAATCTTATCCAACATCTTATCTTTTACCACTTCTTTCCCGTTTGCAACATATTAGGTTTCAGTTTTATAGTTGGACCGACAAGGAACAACACTAATATTACACGTTCGCGGCATTGTTTATCTCATAGGTATTTTCTTTATAATTTACTCATTAGCCATTAATTATTTTAACGCAGCACCCTACAGTCTTTTTCGTGGGCTGCGTTATTTTAATAACTTTGATAAAATTCACATAAAATGCGTGCCCGAATTAAAAAAAAATCGACGTAAACAAACATACCAAAACTGAACACACACATGTTTTATAATGACAGCGGGCCGTGAGGCATTTTTTTGTGGGACTCCTACGGTCACGTGATATTTCCGCGCCCGGGCCGGTCTTTCTCGTGGGCTGCTAGTACCATTTAGTTGCATGTGCGATTTCCGAGGTTCATGCCTATCATACAAATGCCATTAGATCCTAGTAGTTGTCTCTAAATATTGCGTACTAGACGAATTTATTTCAGCGCCATCTGCCCCACAATATTGTAAAGCTCGCCGGTGACATCTCTATATGGGTTATTTACTCAATGGCCTTGGCCACTTGATTAGAGAGTGCAGGCCAACTGTTACACTGACTGTCCGATAACAGTATAACGTCGACCTGGAACGCAAACGGGATGATGGACTGGAGCTATTATTCTTTCCGGTTTTCTAAAGATCACCCAGTATAGTCGTGATGTCTGCGTAATGTTAGAACTAATACAAGTCACATAGAAGTTCCTATCGATACAAACATCGCGATTCGCGATATGATTTTGATGTAAAATAAAACGCCAAAATGCCATCTTTCAGTCGAAAATATGTGCTACGTTTTCATGGATATTTAGTTCGTATTCCAAACCAATTTAATCAAATGCCGTCCTGAAAGTTACCCTTTTTGCAAAATTTAAAACGATTTTAATCTAATTCCGATCTTAAACATTTTTGGAATTGGATCAAGATCGGAATACTGTTTTCCCACAAAAACGGAAATCGAATGAAGTCATGCTTACATATTGTAAGATTTCCAGTTTTTGAGAGGAAAAAACCGGACATGGAGTAATATTAGTATTTAGATCAAGCTAGTTGCCTAAAACGCAAAGAGATTCAGTTGCGTATACCGGGTGGGCCAAATAAAACCAGACAATTTTTTTTTCATTATAACTTTTGAACTACACAATCGATTTTAATACGACAAACTGCACTTGGCAGAGAATTAATCAGAGTTTATACTGAATATATTGCTTTATCCACCGTCTTAAAATCCAAGATGGCGGACGAAATTAAAATGTACCCTTCAAAGATGCTCGTTTATTCTTGTGTTTCGAAGATGTTTTAATTCTTTTTTTAAATTAGTATAACAGCCCCATTCTTGCCACGGACAGCTAGATATGAATCGTTTCAACCATTGTTTTGAATATTATACGATTGCCTTGTCAATCATGTCTGCATTTATTTTATTATAAATTCATTACTACTGAACTGATTTTGATGACATAAGGAACCGTGATTCGTACCTTGCTGTGCGTGGCTGGAATGCAGTTATAATAAAAAAAAATTGTCCGGTTTATTTTTGTCCACCAGGATATCTTGACCCTCGATATTGATAAGAGCACAAAATGTATGTGTGTATGTATTTCTTAACATACAGCCAAATATTTATGGAGTAAAAAAATATTTTCGGGTCTAATTGCACAAATGCATTAAAATTACCGATAATTTTTTAATAAAACGTGCTTTTTCAAAAATTGCAAGAGTTTATTTTTATATTATCTCGAAAAAGCTTGACTACTTATATTAAAATGATGTTAGTGGTTTAAGGAGGGATTAGCGGAATACAAAAATAGCGAACCTGAAAATCAGTCTGAAAACAAGTCACTGGTTGCTATAAATTTTATTTTGTCTTAACCTAGTCTTGCATTTAAATGATGCATGTTAATGCTAAAAACCATCCAGCAAAATTTTAAAACCGTTTCCAAGTCGACAAAGTTTCAAAACATTTTAAAATCGAGCTCAATAGCCATGAAAACCTAGCAACTATATCGCTTGTGAACTTGTTTAAAACTCCGTTTTTTCGCCAATCTTCTATACTGACGATACGATCACGCTTCAATTTTTGGTCTTATTTTGATATTCTGAAAATGTTCGAAAACTTTTGTGTTGAAAAGATCTAAGTTAAAAGTTTTACCGCCAAAAAGCGTGACTTATGGCCGCCGTAAACAAAGGAACAAACAGGAAGCTTTCACAGATCCAATTATGGAGTTGAAAATCTTAAAACTTTTTTAGTATTTTCTGTCTTTTGTTCGATTTGCATTATGGAGTTAACTTGCAAAACGGCGGAAGTAGGTCAAACCGTTGATTACAGAGGAATAAAGGTGTCGAAAATAAAATAGAACTCAACTGTTTTGCATTTTATCAGTGGCGAATATTTTTAAATAGATATTTTCGAATATTTCGTGCTTTTCTATAAACAAACTATACTTTGTTTAATTGTTAGTGGTTTAAGGAGAGATTAGCGGAATAAAGTTTTATCGCCAAAAAGCGTGACTTATGGCCGCCGTAAACAAAGGAACAAACAGGAAGCTTTCACAGATTCAATTATGGAGTTGAAAATCTTAAAACTTTTTTAGTCTTTTCTGGCTTTTGTTCGATTTGCATTATGGAGTTAACTTGCAAACCGGCGGAAGTAGGTCAAACCGTTGATTACAGAGGAATAAAGGTGTCGAAAATAAAATAGAACTCAACTGTTTTGCATTTTATCAGTGGCGAATATTTTTAAATAGATATTTTCGAATATTTCGTGCTTTTCTATAAACAAACTATACTTTGTTTAATTGTTAGTGGTTTAAGGAGAGATTAGCGGATTACAAATATAGCGAACCTGAAAATCAGCCTGAAAAAAAGTCGCTGGTTGCTGTAAATAAGTCGACAAAGTTTTAAAACATTTTAAAATCGAGCTCAATAGCCATGAAAACGTAGCAACGATATCGCTTTGTGAACTAGTTTAAAACTCCGTTTTTTCGCCAATCTTCTACACTGACGATGCTATCACGCTTCAATTTTTGGTGTTAATTTGATATTCTGAAAATGTTCGAAAACTTTTGTGTTGAAAAGATCTAAGTTAAAAGTTTTACCGCCAAAAAGCGTGACTTATGGCCGCCGTAAACAAAGGAACAAACAGGAAGCTTTCACAGATCCAATTATGGAGTTGAAAATCTTAAAACTTTTTTAGTATTTTCTGTCTTTTGTTCGATTTGCATTATGGAGTTAACTTGCAAAACGGCGGAAGTAGGTCAAACCGTTGATTACAGAGGAATAAAGGTGTCGAAAATAAAATAGAACTCAACTGTTTTGCATTTTATCAGTGGCGAATATTTTTAAATAGATATTTTCGAATATTTCGTGCTTTTCTATAAACAAACTATACTTTGTTTAATTGTTAGTGGTTTAAGGAGAGATTAGCGGAATACAAATATATCGAACCTGAAAATCAGCCTGAAAACCAGTCGCTGGTTGCTGTAAATGAGTCGACAAAGTTTTAAAACATTTTAAAATCGAGCTCAATAGCCATGAAAACGTAGCAACGATATCGCTTTTTGAACTAGTTTAAAACTCCGTTTTTTCGCCAATCTTCTACACTGACGATGCTATCACGCTTCAATTTTTGGTGTTATTTTGATATTCTGAAAATGTTCGAAAACTTTTGTGTTGAAAAGATCTAAGTTAAAAGTTTTATCGCCAAAAAGCGTGACTTATGGCCGCCGTAAACAAAGGAACAAACAGGAAGCTTTCACAGATCCAATTATGGAGTTGAAAATCTTAAAACTTTTTTAGTATTTTCTGGCTTTTGTTCGATTTGCATTATGGAGTTAACTTGCAAAACGGCGGAAGTAGGTCAAACCGTTGATTACAAAGGAGTAAAGGTGTCGAAAGTAAAATAGAACAAAACTCTTTTGCATTTTATCAGTGGCCAGTGGCGTATGTAGAATAATGTTTCGGGGGGAGGGCGAACAGTTTCGGGGGGAGGGCGAACAGTTTCGGGGGGGGGGGACGAGACCCCAGGAGGCCGTATTTTATGTTATTTTATGTTTGTATTTATGAAATATGTGGAAAATAATTATAAAAACCTTAGCTTCGGGGCGGGGGGGGGGCTCTCCCCCCTTATATACACCACTGTCAGTGGCGAACTTTTTATAATACAGTGAATATCGATTATAATTGAATGGACCATTTAATTTCGGTCATTATAACTGAGCGTCTTTATAGAGAAAAAAGGTAATAAAATGAGTTATACAGGGTGTCCCATAACTTAGGGGCCATAGACCAACAGGTGATAGAGGAGGTCATGTCTCATAAAAAAGTTCCTATAATGCATGGGTCAAAACTCTTTCTTTGTCGAGATATTTTTGATAATAACTTTAAAAAAAAGCAGTAAAAATATGAAATTGGGTAAAGTCGGGTATTAGAACAAGAGCAATAAATTGGAATAAAAATCATTTAAAAAAATATTAGTAGGTCAATTTTTTTCAGAAAAAACTATTTTTTTGGTATACATTTTTATGAATGATATATTAAACGCAATGTTTTTTTTTTATATTTTTTATTAATAAAAACAAGTTTTGAGCGAGACATAGTAATAAAAACTTATTGATATTTTTTAAAAGAATAAGTAAGCAAAAATTATTTTTTTTTAAATTGTTATTTTTTATACATTTTTGGAGGTTATTTTGACAGCCTCTATCTTCTCAACTTATATTTTTATCAAAAAAAGGAATACCACATTTTTGAATCACAATTAGCTGAGTATCCAGCTTGCTGCAACAGATTTTCTTTTTTTTCGAAAACCCTTTTTCCCCCACTTCCCTACCTTTAAAAATCCTATAACTTAAAAACAGATGTGTGTTGACCCCCATGTTATATAAAGTTTTTTCTCGGCAATAACCTCCCCTATCATGTGCTGCACTATGGCCCCTAATTTATGGGACACCCTGTATATTAGGTTAGAATGTTTGCCTAGATAGCACGAGATCCCGGGTTCGATCCCCGGCCGAAGCAGAAATCTTTTTTCTTATTTTTCTTTTTTTAATTTCACTTGTTATTTATAGTTTTAGGTCCTTGAATTATTTGCAATTTGGTATTTGATACTTTAAAAATGTTTTATTGTTTAACAATATGGGCTGTCTATAAGTTGAACTATTTACTTTACATATTTATGAATTGCTGCTAATGGATTCGATATCTTTTTTTATTCAAAGAACTGTCGACGAAAAAGCATTTTGACATCGAAGCATATCTGGCGTGATCGAGACTCTAATAGCTGATCCCTTGTCGCTAGCATAACAATACCTATGGATAAACCTAAGTGAAGTTCAAGGTGCGGAATATGAATGAGAGGCGGATACAAAGCCATTGATGTGTATAAACCCATTCATTACACTAACCTACACATTGAATGATCACCCTTTACACAATGTAGAGCACTTTGCGTACCTTGGAAGCATGGAAGCCATCTATCAGCAAATCTGACCATCGACAGCGAGATTCAGCATTGCATAGTGGTTCAAAACCCCCTAAAAATTACGCATTGGTGCTCCTCTATGACTTTAAGCCAGTCAATAAATAATTAGCTACTATTTTATTAAGAACATAACCTTTACTAACTAATGTTTTTTCGCGGCTCTGTAACGAAATAGCGTGTATCAAAATGGCGCGTATCAAAATAGCGCGTATCAAAACAGCGTTTTTCAAAACAGCGCGTGTTCAGAATAGCGCGTGTTCAAAATAGCGCGTATCAAAACAGCGCGTATCAAAATAGCACGTGTTCATAATAGCGCGTGTTTAAAATAGCGCGTATCAAAATGGCGCGTGATCAAAATAGCGCGTATCAAAATAGCGCGTATTAAAATAGCGCGTGTACAAAATAGCGCGTATCAGGTCTGCTTAGTTATATTCACCTAAACAGTTTGAGCAAGGTCAGATAAGTTATACTTACTTAACCGTTAAATAAACCGATGGCTTGCTATACTTAACACAACTCATATAGTTCGACTAAGGGGTCTCTTTCTAACATATTTTTTCAAAAAAAAAAATTCCCTGGCTTCTTTTCCGGGATCCTAGAGGGTGTGTAACCAAACCGAACCGAACCAGATGGAACCGTACCGAACCCAAACATTTTTTCCAGTAACTCCCTGACCTTTTTCCACCAAAAAAAATGTCACCAAGTCACAGGTTAGAATAGAAACTTACCAAAATAAGGATCGGGAAGCTAATTTAGGGAAATAATTTTTTGAAAAAATGTTTTGGTTTGGTTCGGTTCATTTCAGTTCTGTGCGGTGCGGTTTGAATCGGTTCGGTTCGGTTTGGTTACACCCTTTAGGATCCCGGGAAAAAAGTCAGGAAAGTTTTTTTTTTGAAAAAATATGTTAGAAAGAGACCCGTTACTCGAACTATTTTGTAACAGCGACGTTTATATTTTATAATTTTTAGACGCGCTATTTTAAGACGCGCTATTTTGAACACACGCTATTTTAAACAAGCGCTATTTTGATACGCGCTATTTTGAATACGCGCTATTTTGATACGCGCTTATTTGAACACGCGCCATTTCGATACGCGCTGTTTTGATACGCGCTATTTTGAACACGCGCCATTATGATACGCGCTATTTTGATCACGCGCCGTTATGATACGCGCTATTTTGATCACGCGCTATTTTGAACACGCGCTCAAATGAGCGCGCTATTTTGATACGCGCTATTTTGATAAGCGCTATTTCGTTACTGCGCCTTTTTCGCTCCACTATTGCTTATCGCCGGTTCGCTAAAGTGTTGCATTTTTTGGTTTGTTATGGATGGATAATAATAATAATATTATAGATATTTAGCAGTATAAAACGTTTTTTTTAATGATAATTTAATCAGAATTTTGGATTTAAGTTAATATATCTTTAGAGCTTCACCAAGCTCACCTTTAAAATTAATAACGATAAAACCCTATATATTACTGCTTTTACTGCTTATAATACGGACCTATTGCAATAGTGGCAGGCACAAATTGTGCCGGGCATTATATTGACAGTTTCTCATTATAAGAACAGTTGTGTCCTTTCAAAATTAGGCCTTTGTGTATTATACGAGCCGGATTTAATAGTGACGCCACTATTAATGGAAAATAAACGACGGGATTTATAAATTTGACTTTAGCATGTCAATTTTGAAAGACCAACTGTCAGTTTGTAATGCGAAACTGTCAATTTAATGCCCGGCACAATTTGTGCCTGGCACTATTGCAATAGGTCCCTATTATCTCACCCGTACTCGCCGGTCCTTTTAATATCTTTTAGTAGGGGAGGCCGTATAGATTTAGATATCTTATTTTCTTAGCAAACATAGATAAAACTGTTTCTTGATCAATTTTAAGCAACATTTGTTATATGAATAATGAGGATATTTAGAGATAAGTCATACTATTTTTTAAACTTAGCTTTAGTATAGCTTTCACTAATAAACATACAGTGTCCCCCATAATGTTCGCGACATATGGGAAAATTTTTTATTTGTGAGATATTTTTTTATTTTTATTTGTCAAACACACTGTGTTTTTTTTTTATTACAATCTAGTCAGTAAGACTAATTAGCAATTTTGTTTTAACTTAATTTACTAGAAAAGTCAGATTTAAACTTAGGGTTCACTCAACAGTTCTCCCCGCTTTGTTTAGTCTGTAACTCACAATTGTGTTGTGTTTATAGCATTATTTTGTTTTATGTGTAATTCACTTAGTTTACTAGCTCAAACGGCTTCACTCTTTTTAGTCTTCGAACTAGCATAGTATTGTCTAGAAGCTGAATTGCTTCCACATTCACATGCCGATGGAGTCTATCTTCATGGCTTTTTGCGTACTTTTTTATAGTATCTGCTACAGTTTCGATTTTTCGATCTCGATGAAGGTCACTATTTCGAACGTACCAAGGTGCATTCACAATGTTTCTTAATACTTTATTTTGAAATCTCTGTACAACTAGAATGTTACTCTCTTTAGCACAACCCCATAGTTGAAATTTGTGAGATATGGGAAAAAATTTTATATACGATCAATCCTGCTTGTTGAATATCCTAAAGAGACATTTTGATATTTGTCACATGATCACTGTCATGGCGGCAAATTCAAAAAATTAGGCATGAAATCCCAAAAAGTGAGGTTAGTATCAAAAAAAGTTATTTGAAAAAAGTGTTTAGAATGTCATTTTAAGGTTCTCTATAAAATTTGGAGTCATAATAATAAAAAATAAGAAATACCCTATTTTTGGCCCCAGCCTTATATTAATTTTATACAGATTTTATCATTGAAATAGTTCAAGTAACGCAATATTTAATGGGCAAAAGTAAAATGATTCCAAATTCTTCCAAACCTTACAAACTGTCAAAAAAAAAGATCATTGCGACAAGAAAGGTACATGTGCTAATCGGAAATTTTTATTTAATTTTTTATGAACGACTTCAATAAAGAATTTGGAATCATTTTACCTTTGTCCATTAAATATTGCGTTACTTAAACTATTTCAATAATAAAATTTGTATAAAATTAATTCATAATAAGGCTTGGGCCAAAAATAGGGTATTTCTTATTAGCTCACACTACTACTATAAGTAGTGTGAGCTATGGTGATCCGAATTTTTTCGAGAAAAAAAAAGTTGCTCCGATTTCAAAATTTTTTATATATCTTTGTCTGTCTGTCTGTCTGTCTGTCTATATGTCTGTCTGTCTGTCTGTATGTCTGTCTGTAACGACCAACCCGCATAACTCAAAAACCGCTTGTCCGATTTTATTGAAATTTGGTACCTAAGTTGGGTCTTGGGCCGTGATGGTCCCATTTAAAAATGAACAAAATCCACCGAACGCAAGCCAAATAAAAGGGTGGGGGTAGATTCCAAAAATTAGAGTTTATGTGAAAATATGGCGTGTGTGATATCAAACGAAAGGTAATTAAGTCTGGAGGTAAAAAAAAAGAATTTTAGTTTATTTTTAAAAAAGGGTGGGAGTAGATGTCAAAAATTAGAGTTTAAGTGAAAATATGGCGTGTGTGATATCAAACGAAAGGTAATTGACTCTGGAGTTAAACAAAATACATTTTAGTTTTTTTTAAAGGGTGGGGGGTAGATTAAAAAAATTTGAGTTTAAGTCAAAACATGGCTTGTGTGGTATCAAACGAAAGGTAATTGAGTCTGGAGTTGAATAAAATATATTTCAGTTTTTGATTATATTAGCTCACACTATAACTATAGTACCTAGTGTGAGCTTAGGTGCCCATAGATTGGCAGAGTATTTTTTATTATTATTGCTCCAAATTTCATAGAGGACCCTAAAATAACATTCTAAACACTTTTTTCAAATAACTTTTTTCGATATTTTGCGATTTAACCTCTTTTTGGGATTTCATGCCTACTTTTTTTAAATTGCCGCCATGACAGTGATCATGTGACAAATGTCAAAATGTCTTTTTAGGTTATTTAATAAGCAGGATTGATCGTATATAAAAATTTTTCCCATATCTCAAATAAATTTTTTTCCCATATGTTACGAACATTATGGGGGACACTGTATATGCATTATTAAGAAAAAAAGTTCCTCGAATTTATATTTTCTTTGCATTTTGCATCTAAATCCATCGGAAACCCCCCCACCCCTATGCATATAATAAATGTTGCTTAGAATTAATCAAGGAACAGTTTTATCGATGTTTGGAAGAAAAATATTACCAGCGCTGCCTAAGAAGGATCTTGAGAATGAAATAGCAGAATCGGCGTACAAATATAAGCGTATTGGAAAAGGCAGGAAGAACTAGTATTGAAGCCCTTATCTTCAAGCATTAACTTCTATGGATGTACAACTGAAAGAGGGAAGACAAAATCAGGGAGGACAACAGGAAAGATACAAAGACGTTTTCAAGAGCAAAGTGAGAAAATCCGAGGCAGATACCAACAACTTCGAAATGGTGGCAAATGATAGAGCCACCTGGCGCTGCCTGGTCTCCTAAGGATTACATAGATTTCAACAGGAACGACACAGGCTAGAAGCGCAGAAGAGAGACCGCAGAAACGAACAAGAAAATCAAGAGAGGAACGGTCAAGCCATAGGTAAAGGATTTTTGCTTCGGTTCAGTCAGTTTTTATTAGATAGGCAACTCCGGCTGTTTGACAGATCATTAACTCTGTAGCGTCCACTACTGAGCTTAGTGACGAACTAAAATTTCCCGCCTCAGGAAATTTGAATCGCCTTTTATAATAAATTTTCTTTAATTAATTTTTTTTTTAATTTTTAATCAGTCAATATTTTATAAAGACATATAATGTCTTTATAAGATATAAACAGATTGAAAATGATATATAAAGTGCAATAAATAAAGCACTTTTTAAATGACTTTTTATTATTACAAAAAAAGCTACAAATTAACGGCTAACTATAGATGAAATAATGCATAGTCTATTGGCAAAATAAAATATAATGAAAAACCAAACACTATCTAGTATATTTAAATCAGCTTTTAACATTTCTGGTGTGTGATGAGTGAATAAATAATGAAACAGTTGTTCGTAAAGAGAATCATTTTTAAATGTCTACTTTTTAACAGCTTGACGAAAATCTGATGGGATTTAAAAGTACCCTCCTCGCCTTGGTTGTAAGTTGTATAGGGTATGTTTCAAAGCAGTATATACATAGCTTATCAGTGGTCGCACATATCATCCAAAAGCTGAAAACAATAAAAAAAATCATCTTATAACCACATTGTATGTACTAGATTATGGTAAGATAAAGATTTAAAATTAAGGAATAAATGTATTTAAAGTACATTACGCTGCTGGGTAACACCTCGTTCACCCATCAATTAAGCGTTCACCCATCAATTAAGCACAAATTTAGTGGTAATTTTGTAATTTTTACTTAATATCAAAAGAAAGAGATATACATAAAATTAACATTAAGTTTGTGCTTAATTGATGGGCAAATAAGGCACCTACCAGACATTGGAAACCTGTATTCAGAATTCCGTAAAGTAAGCGATAAGAAGGTAAAAAGGCACTACCAATACAAATGTTATCAAATGCCAATCTAACCTCAAATGAGAAAATAAGAAAACTTACCTTAAAATTTCTCGGAAAACTATCCATCTTATACTCGTCTGAACTTTAGACACTTCACCCAGGAAAGCAACTAGAAATTCTCATTGTTTTATATTTAAAAATTGGAAAAGTTACAAATTTAACAAAATTTAATTTTAATACGTCACAGCAGCAAAGATTACCTACATAAGCCAAAAAGATAGATTTAAAATGAACCCGAAATAAAATGCGGTGGAAGAGGTTTTTCTACCTAAAAAAAAAAAGAACGGAAAATCCAAACCACAGATCATTCTCAAAAGAAATAGAATAAGGAACAAAAGCGCGACCGCAGCGTCGCTTTTGAGCTTAGTGAGAACTTTAACCTAACGACCTTTCATAGGTCAAGCTATCGAAGGAAACTGGGTGTGAAAGGTCTGCGGAAGTGTGCGCTATCTAAGCCAATTCTGAAAGCGCACTATCTTCCGCAGACACAGACTACACATTGATGAATAGGTGACAATCATGCTTGAAGTGTGTCATTTGGTGATTACGATCTGAGATATGAGACTCATATCTCTGATTACGATGTGAAACTCTGCTGTCGTTGGTGGATGTTTCCATGTGCTAAAGCATTGTTTTCTTTAAACATTATGTCGCGGTCCATCGACTGCCGAGCTTTGAAGATTTTATCCAACTCTAGGATTTAAATGGGTCCAGTTTTCTTGAATTCGCTAAATTCGGTTCGTTCGGTTCGGTTCAGATTCACACCCTCTAGAATCTCGAGGAAAAAAGTCAGGGTAGTTTTTTGTTTTTAAGTCGGTATTTTGTGACATCGCTATTTTGATAGTCACTCTTTTATTACACTGCTATTTTGATTGTCACAAATTTGATTTCGCTATTTTAATAACGCTATTTTGTACATCGCTATTTCCTTCCGGAGCCGCTTACGGTAGTTCAGTAGAGAGTCGACTGTGACTCCCAGGGTAGCTATTCTGGGTCCTGAACGAAGTTATAGTTCCCATCACATGCTTTAGCCAATGGTAAGCGTTAAATTAGTTCCGAGCCGTCAAGTGCTATGCGAAAAGACCTCTGAAATTCGCAAATTTGTTTTCAC